>CATIWO010037986.1:0-10156 GCA_949673435.1 Macaranga tanarius
TAGAGAGAGTCTTCTTCATCTTCTTCTTCTAAGGGTTCTTGATATCAATCAAACACAAGTGTTGTGTTCTTTCTTCTTAGTCCATCATCTTTAAGGGTTGCTTGATTGTCCTACACATCCTTGCTTGGTGGAAGTTCATGCAATCTCTTTAGGTCAACAAAGTAGAGGCTTGAAGATTGAACAACACCATCCTTGGAGGTCTTCCTAGCCAACCTTGTGTTTCAAGCTAGAGGCTTCACACATGGGGAGCTCAAGCTTGTAGATCACCAACAACCAAAGCCTTTCGAGCGTGGTACCGACTAAGGAGTTTTGTAAGTGTTACAATATCTCTTAGTTCTTAGGTCTCCCTCTTGAAAGCATGACTTGGTTGATATGTTATTGGTATATTGTTCATTATGCATGTTTAGTTATGTAAGAGTGCATGTGATATGATCTATGGGCATGGAAATGTATTGTGTTGATGCAAATGTTGCATGCAATGGAAAAATTTTAAATTCCGCACTTTCGTTGTTTCTCTACACATACTTTCCTTCACTTATAGATGGATTACTCAAACTCAAGTTCACCAAAGACAAGATATATAATGCTTGTCAAATAGAAAAGTAAGCAAAGTCATCATTCAAGCTTAAAAATAAAGTGTCCACCTCTAAACTATTAGAGTTAATAAATATAAATTTGTTTACAAGAGCTACTAGTTTAGGTAGAATGCACTTTGCATATGTCTTTGATGATGACTGCTCTAAATTTACTTAGGTGTACTTTCTAGCTCATAAGAATGATACCTTTAATGCTTTTAAAAGTTTTACTAAAAGAGTTTAAAAGGAAAAAGGTTTTTTACATCACTAGTATTATGAGTGATCATGGAATTAAATTTAAAAATGAAGATTTTAACTCTTTTTATGATTAAAATAGCATTTCTCACAACTATTCTTCTTCTGGAACACCTTAACAAAATGGGGTAGTTGTGAGGAAAAATAAACATTAATGGAAATGGCTCGAATTATGCTCCATAAGTATAATTTTCCATTTTACTTTTGGGCAAAATATGTTAACACCACATGTTATATTTTAAATGATATTTTCAAAAGACCTATATTAAATAAAACCTCTTATGAACTATAGAACAATAAAAAAAACCTAAGATTTTGTATCTTAGAGTATTTGGATACAAATACTTCATATTAAACACTAAGGACAATTTTGGAAAATTTAATTATAAGGCTGATGAAGGAATCTTCTTAGACTATTTTGTCTCTAACAAAACTTATAAAGTATTTAATAAAAGAACTCTAGTGGTTAAAAGTCTATGCATGTTGTATTTGATGAGTCTAACCCACTTGATTTAAAAAAGGATCTTGTTTGTATTGATTATGTTGTAGGTAACTTCATGGACATGAGTATGCAAGAGAAAGAAGCAATAAAATCCTTGGATATAAAGGAACCAAGTAAAGAAGAAAGGGAGGAACCACCACACACCACAATAGAAGAGCTATCAAATGTGTGGCAATATAAGAATGACCATCCAAAAGAGCTCATCATAGGTGATACATCAAAAGGGATAACTATTGGATCCTTTCTTAGACCTTTAGTAAATATACCCTTTTATCTCTTGAATAGAGCTAAAGTTTACTAGTAAGGCTTTGAAGAATGAATATTAAATCCTTACTATGCAAAAGGAACTCAATTAATTTAAGATGAATAAGGTTTAGAAGTTAGTTCCAAGACCTAAAAATCATCCTATTACTAGCACCAAATGGGTTTTTAGAAATAAATGAATGAATAAAGTGTCATTAATAGAAACAAGGCTAGACTAGTGACCAAAATTTATAATAAAAAGGAATGAATTGATTATGATGAAAGCTTTACCCCTGTTGCAAAGTTAGAGGCTATTAGAATATTGCTTACATTTACATCATATATGAATATAAAATTGTTTCAAATGGATGTGAAAAGTGCATTCTTGAATGGTTACATTTAAGAGGAGATTTATGTTGAATAACCTATGGGTTTTTAAAATCATGAATTTTTAAATCATATGTTTAAATTGTCTAAGGCATTATATGCATTGAAATAAGCTTTTAGACCTTCGTACGATAGGTTAAGCAGAGAAAGGCTTATCAAAAGAAAAGGTTAGCACAACTCTATTCACTAAAAAATCAAATAATGACTTACTAGTTATGTAAATATATGATGATGATATAATATTTAATACTACTAACTATTGCTTATATGAGAACTTTTTTTAAGTTAATAAAAAGAGAATTTGAGAAAAGTATGATAAGTGAGTTCAAATTCTTTCTTGGACTTCAAATCAAGTAATATGAGGATGGAATCTTCATTAATCAAGTAAATTAAACTCGAGAAATCCTCAAAAAGTTTGGAATTGAGGAAGTTAAGGCAAGCGGAGCACCACTACCAAGCCTTCAATTGATGAGAGTGGAAAGCCAATTGAGGAAGAGTGCTATAAAGGTATGTTCGAATTCCTTACTTTACTTAACAGCTGGTAGACCCGATATTATGTATGTTATTTATTTATGTCTAAATTTCAATCACGTCCTAAAAAGTCTTATTTGAATGCCATCAAAAGGGTTTTTAAATATCTCATTGGTACTTTGCATTTAGGATTTTTGTATCTTAGGAATACATTATTTAGCTTAATTAGTTATTCGGATACGGACTTTGTCTATGCTTATTAGATAAAAGCAATACTTTCAGAATATGTCAATTTTAGGACAATGCTTAGTTTCTTGGCTTAGCAAGAAATAAGTTTTAGTTATCTTGTCCACTACTAAAGTACAATATGTGGTGGCTGGTTGTTATTGCTCATAAGTTTTTTAGTAAAAACAACAATTAAGGGACTATGGCATTGAGATGAATCATATTCCTATTAAATGTGACAATACAAATGCTAAAAACCTATTTAAGAATCCCATTCGATATTATAGAACCAAGCATATAGATATTAGGCATCATTTTTTATGTGACCGTATGCAATGTGGTGATATTGTGCTTAAATTTATTGATACAAATAACCAACTAGCAGATATTTTCACCATGCCTCTAAATAAAGATCAAATGAACTTGGTACGCTAGATGGTTTGTGCTTGAATAGATTGATAACATGGTCTCTATATGTTAGAATTGTTTGATATATGGTTAGGAGCAAGCATCTGAATTATCATAATTAATATGTTGTATAATTCATTAGTCATAATAATTATTGATAAATTAATAAATAAATTTATTTAATTTATCAATGAATTTACATATATTAAAGTGTCCAAGAAAACTTGAAGCATTTTCATGATCAAAAGAAACTAAAGAAATGCATTGATTTTTAACTCAAATAACTCATTTTTCAAAGTTTTAAAATCTATCAATTTAGTCCTCCAAAAGGACCTAATTGTAAAGATTTTGAATATTCAAGGATCAAGTTGATATTTGGTTATGACCGTTATATTCAAATCTGAAGGATCATGACACATGTTCAAAAGGCTGCCAGTATTACTTATGATCCTCCTCAATATCATAAAGAAGCTACCACGAGCGTTGCTTACGATCATGATAAGATGCCCTCGATCGTAAAGAGCATCCTAGTAGAATTAGGAAAATGGTTAAAAGTTTATTTTCATTCAAACTTCATCCTCTTTTATTGGGCAATAGTTTTTAAAGATTAGAAAGGATTTAAACTCATCGTAGTTAGGTAAATACACTTCAAAACTCTATATAAACCCCCTTGGCTGTGAATTTTTCACATCAAAACATCATGCCTCCCAAATTGTATCTTTTTGTCTAATGTTATTTCCTATCTTTTCAAAGCCTTACTATTCTACTTATTATCTACATATAAGTCCTTTGTTTTCTTCTTATTTTCTTTCCAAACACCCCTCTCTACATATATCCTTACTCTTTTTTTATTAAAATCATATCATTCATTCATTATGGCTCTAAAAAAGGCTCATATTATATCTTTATCTTCATCAAGGAGAGCAACTAAGGCATAAATCAAGAAGACTCCTAGCATTCATTATTCTATAAGTGAAATCAAGTCAAGAACATTACTTTAATAGAAAGACCATTATTCCTATGAGATACATGTCTAAGATCGCCCTTAACCACCTTGGTTGCTTTAATGAAGTAAAGGATCTTCCTGATCAAATTAATCTCTTCAATATTCCTTTCAAAGTTCTTCCCATCTATCCTTCTCTTATGGTTAAATTCTTATCTTTCTTCACTCTTAGATACTCCAAAGTTGAAGAAGCCAACTCCTTTTATAGTATAAAATTCAAATTAGGAAGGAGGGATAGATTTTTTACATTTTAAGAATTTGACAACATTATTGGATTCTCTAGGGAAGAGACTATTCAAACACCCACTACATGGGATTATTATTTCTGTTAGGTAAATAATTTTAAATTCAGTTTCAAAAATTTCATCTGAGGTCACACATAAGCGTCCCTTTTAAATCTAAAGTCCTTTAGTTCATTTAATGCTTCCTTTCCTACTTTATTATTGATAAGGCCCTTAGCAATGATGCAATTTCACTTAATAATACCTTTTTTCTCCACATTATGGTTAACATAGAACAAATAGAATTAAGAAGATTTGTTTAATGGCATTTGTGGCTTATTAGTGATATTGTTAATGGAAATATTTGCATTAGTGGCATTATCACTAAAATAGCCTAATACTTTCAAATCAACCTAAGTGTTTGTGATGTTCTTCCTTCTATTTTATTATGACACCTTTTATCAAAAATTAAAGCAATTTAAAAAGGTGGGCAAGTACTGGATGTTCAAAGATGATGACTCTCAAAAGGTAATAGATGTGAAATTTGCTCAATATCTTGCAAATTTTGAACAAGTTGGAACTTATAGTGTTGAAGGCTTTGAAGATGGATAAAAAAGGAAAGAAGGACAAACTTCTCAAGGACCCCAAATGCCATATAGAAAAAGAATATGAGGAGAAGGAAGTTCAAGAGCCCAAGGAGTTGAGGATAAGCCACAATAGATTGCTTTCTTCTTTAATCAGATGTCAATTATGGAAGCTAGTTTTAATGATCGGTTTGATAGAGTTGATGCTTATTTGGATTGCTTTGATTTAAGAATGGATCATATTGAGTATGAAATCCACTATCTCTATTAATACCAAGACATTCAATGCTAATAATGTCAACCACTATAAGGAAGTGATGGAGCTCAAGGCAGGGATGGCCAATAAGATTAAAGAGCTTTAATGTTAGGATTTAAGTAATCCATTTTCATGCATAACACTATATTTTTTATGTTTTCTTTCTGTTCTTGCATTATTTCTCTAGTTCTATTAGACCACACCTTTATGTTTCTAATGTTCCTTTTAGTCTTTAGTACTTATGGTTCTTATGTTATGTAATGCATCTTCTTATTAATGGCAATTGTTCTTATTTGTGAATATTTGTTATGCTTTGCCTTACTTCACTCTTTTCTCACTTTATCAAAAAGGGGAGAGGGTTAGAATTTTGAAAGATACAATGAATTTAAATATTATAATTGCTTTGGATATTAAAATTAAATGTGAAGTTGACTATAATTTGATTATGAATTCAAATTTCTATAATTTGATTTGACTATTCATATAATATATTAAATATGTCCTAAATACTTCAAAATTAAACTCACCCTAAGCATATATTAAGAGGGAGTTCTCAAAACCCCTAAGTATATATTGAGGGAGAGTTATCAAAACCACTAGGTATAGATGTATTTCCAAAAAACACAAACTGTAGCCAAAAGAAATAATATAACTAAAAACAAATTTTCCTATTTTTTATATTAATTTCTAATTTTATTTTTATTGTTTTAAGGCAATTGTTTAACATTTTGTATATTTAAAATTATTTGACTCAAGTGTTTATCCAATTTAATATTATATGAGTTAAATAAAATTAAATAGCACAAATTTAAAAATGAAAAAATTCAAAATATGAACTTAAATAAATAATAATAAAAGTTCAAAAGTACCAAAATTAATCAAATAAAATTCAGGAGTGAAACCATGCATTCAGCCTCTATCGAACAACATTAAACTTTTCCAATGATACACTCCAAACGTTTGAAAAATACTTCTCAGCAAATATTTCGATTTTTCAATGATACCCATCAAGCAAGCATCAACACACCCAATTTCCCCGCAGTATCAACCAAAATGTTGTGCCCAAAAACAAAATAATTAACTACACAAAATTATAAGCACTTGCACAGTTACTTCATCGAAATAGGTAGGTTCATAATCTTCAAAAATAACAACAATTATTTGGCATAAATAAAATAAAATCAAACTCTGAATAAAAACAATCAATGATCAATATTACTATGGAAATGTTTTTCTTGTTTTTATTTTTTTTTATTCTAGTTAAATTTATATTTTATACTTTTATATTTATTTTTTTGATTCTAGTTAAATTTATTTTTATTTAATAAATTATAAGTTAAAACCGGTAATTTTTTTTATTCTAGTCAATCTACATATGCTTATTTCAATTGAATCATTCTTTCCTTATTTTAATTAAATTGTACATGCATGAAATAATTAATTAGACGTTAGTAAAATTTTTTAAATAACCAGTTAGTAAAATTTTAGTAATTATTTTTTAGTAACCTTTTCTAAGAAATATGTGTTTGGTTTCAATATTTATAATAACAAAAGAAAACTTTAGATCCTCAACCAACTAAAGAACCAAATATTACGAGACAAAAATTAACAAAATTGTAATAACAAGAAATTGATACAGGAAAGAAATCTAGAAACTCTAGACTTTGGATTAAGAACTCAAAAGCATAAAAATGTTAGCTTTTGAATCTAAGAGTTGACATAAAAATGCTCCCTAATGGATATGGTTTTCATTCAAACTCAAAATAGAAAAACAGAATATGAACAGAGCATGAAAGACTCATTATAAAAGTGGTGAAACAACTTGAAACCCAAAAATGTGGATTAACTCAAACACCAAAATTATTGGCTATTGAATCTAGGAGTGGAGAAATAAGTTCATAGACAATACTCTCCAATGGAGCTACTTATATTAAAACTCAAGGCACAAAAAGCAATACTTGAGACAGAGCATGAAAGACTTGGACAGCCATTATAGAGATATGCAACTATAATACACTAGTTAGAAAATGGAATGAGAAGAGAAAGCAGCCATTGCAGCAAAAACATTAACTGAGATCAACATAAGAAAACAAAAATTTTCTTTTTTCTTTTTCAAGACAAAGTTTTGATTCCTGAGTACTGTGTTTGATCTTAATAAATTTTCTAGCTACAGCAGCTCCCTCTCATAAGGAGAGAATAAACTTAAGTCAACAATTAAAACAACTATTACACAAATTGTCAAAAATAGCAACCAGAGCTGCTTAATGATAATAATAAAATCAGTTGTTCACTAACAAGTTCCAAGCTAAATTTTTTATGCCTAGCTAAGAAGCTCATGCAAAGAGAGCGCTTGCTCAAAAAAGAAAAGCATATGCACTTAAAATCAAAAGAAGAATATAAGGAGCATTTGAGGACGATATTGGAAATTTTGAGAACTAAGCTGTTGTATATGAAGTTTAGTAAATGTGAGTTTTGGCTGGATAAGGTTGCATTTTTTAGGCATGTAATATCTATTGAAGGAGTATATGTGGATCCTAGTAAGATTGCAGCTATTATAAATTGGGAGCCACCGAGAAATGTAACGGAGATACATAGTTTCCTAGGATTAGCAGGATATTATCGAAGATTCGTACAAGATTTCTCTATTATTGCATCACCATTGATGAAATTTTTTAGAAAGAATATAAATTCGAATGGATTTTGAATTGTGAATGAAGCTTTGAAATCTTGAAAGAGAAGCTAGTAACTGCATCAGTATTGACGTTACCTGTGGAAAGAGGTCATTATATGGTATATAGTGATGCTTCAAAGCAAGGACTTAGATATGTGTTGATGAAAAATGGAAGAGTAGTGGCGTATACATCAAGGCAATTGAGACCGCACGAGCAGAATTATCCCACACATGACTTAGAGTTAGCATCTGTGGTATTTTCATTGAAAATATAGAGACATTACTTTTATGGAGTAACATGTCAAATATTTACGAACCACAAAAGCTTAAAGTATGTTTTAACTCAGAATGAGTTAAATTTGAGGCAAAGATCTAGGTGTAATTATTAAAGGATTACGATTGTACGATAGAATATCACCCAGGAAAAGCTAACGTAATTGTGGAAGGTCTAAGTCAAAAGTCGAGTGAAAGTTTATATTATATTCATGCTATTAAGATGCCATTGTTGATTGAATTGAGGAAGCTAGATATTGAGTTTAAAGTAGACACTCCACCAGGAGTATTAGCTACTTTGAAGGTAAGGCCATTGTTAATGGAATGAATTTTGGTAGCACAACGAATGGATAAAGAGACGAATAAATTATGCAGTGATGTGAAAAGTGGAAAGGTGAAAAAGTTAAATTATGGCAAAGAAGGAATTTTAAAGTTTGGGAATAAGTTATATGTGCCAAATGTGGATGAATTAAGACAAGAAATAATGGAAGAGGCATATTTTTTGGCGTATGCTATGCATCTAGGAAGTACGAAGATGTATAGAATGCTGAAAGGAAATTATTGGTGGAAAGGAATGAAGGGTGATATAGCTGAATTTATGTTAAAGTGTTTGACCTTTCAGCAAGTGAAGGCAGAGCATAAACATCCTGTAGGATTACTACAATCCTTATCAATTTCTGAATGGAAGTGGAAATATATCACAATGGATTTTGTGGTAGGACTGCCAAAAACCCAGCAAGAAAATGATGTTATGTGGGTGATTATTGATCATTTGACAAAATCAGAACATTTCTTACTTGTTAAGGTCAATTACAACTTAAACAAGCTAGCAGAACTATATGTAAAAGAAATCATGAGTTTACATGGAGCACTAGTATCGATCATGTCCTATCGTGATCTAAGATTTACATCACAATTTTGGCCAAGTCTGTTGGAAACCTTAGGTACTAAATTAAAGTTTAGTACAACTTTTTAAAGGAATGTGTAATCATGTGACAATAAAAATGTGGAATTTAAAAATTTTGACTACATGAAACATTTGCATAAAACATCAAACATATTCATGCCCATAGATCATATCACATGGCAAGTACATAACTAAACATGCATCAAGAACAACTTGATACATCAACAATTAACTAAGTCATGCATTCACAACACAATACCTAGCAATTAAGGGTTTGGTAACACTTACAAAACTTCGAGTTGGTAGAACGATTGATAAGCTTTAGTTGATGTTGATCTACAAGCTCCAAGCTCCCCAAATGTGAAGCCTCTAGATTGATACACACGGATTGCACAATGAAGACTCCAAATCATAGTGAAGCTCTATGGACAAGCCTCTCCTCTTTGGCCTAAGGTGCTTGCAAGAACCCCTCCAATGTTTGGATTTATGGAACAAGGAAGCAACCTTTAATGGATGATGGACTTCTAGTAGAAAGCACACAACATTTGTGTATGCTTGAATTCTCTACACTTGAAGAAAAATAAGGAAGAAGACTCTCTCAATCCTTTTTTTTCTTTTGTTAGAATATCAAAATGCTCTCTAATGTGCAAATGGAGTTATATGTTAGTTGTCTTTATAAACTCCACTAACTATTAATATAAAAATAATATAATAATAGTTATGACTTGAGTGTCTCGCACTCAAGTCACATGCATTAGGAGTTCGATTGTTGTCTCTACACTCTCCACTAACTTAATCAAAACCAATATTATAATAATAATAACAACTTGAGTGTCTCACACTTAAGTCACATGCAATGCTATAGCTTGAGTGTCTCACACTCAAGCTATATGCATTTGATAGATTGAGTATCTCATACTCTATCTATATGCGTGGCTTGGCTTTATAAGTGAGTGGATGGTGTTTGGTTACATGGATAACCTTAGCCTTTGACCTCATTAACCCTTAATGAGTTGGGCTAAGATTATGGACATATGGGCTTCTCTACACTTAAAGAAGGCCCACTCCATACCATTATTTAAATCATGGGCTAATTTAAACCCTTTAAATAAAGCCCATGCATAAGTCCATCATTATCAATATACTAGGTCCATCTCATGGCCCATATAGAAATC
>CATIWO010037999.1:0-13942 GCA_949673435.1 Macaranga tanarius
CACTCATTAATCAATCTCCCTTCTTTTAACTCTAATATTCATGCAAATCCTGAGTTATCTAAAATGATAATCACCTCTCTCAAGGTTGACTATACTACTTTGCACCCCTTTAATTAAGATCATGCAATTCAATTCTCATTGTAAATGCAAACCCTAATTAATTTAATAACAAAGTTTAACCTCAACTCTTAAGGACATAAATCAATTCAATCTATCTCTAGCAATGAATCAATTACGTTTATATTTATAGTTCCACTAAGATAATCATCTCTTAATGCATAATCTTAGTTCAAATCATGTCAATGCTGGCCAAACACAAACAAGCATTAATCTCAACAAATATAACTTTGCATGAATAAAAGATTTAAAAGAAAAGAAATTTAATTAATTCATGATCAGATCCTTAATTTCCTAATGAATAAAACCTAGCCTAACATAATAAAATTAAACTCTAAAAATAAGTAAAAGAAATCCATCACCAATTACAAGAATTAAGAAGAAGAATAAAGAAGTTAATCTCTCTATTTCCCAAATCTTCAATCTCCAATCTTGATCCTTGATAATTCCTTGATGCCCCTTTATTTTTCTGTCTCCAAATTGATAGTTTTTATTCTTGCCTATTCCTTTTATATTCTCCCTTCTCTTCCCTCTAGATTAGGGTTAAAAGAAGTCAATCTTATCCTGTCTCTTCCGCCTACACGGTCGTGTTCTTCAATAACACGCTCGTATCTCATATGTATTCAGCATTCGGCCTGCAACACGGCCATGTCCCGAGCCATGTCTCAAGTATATAAAATTGGCAGCGCAATACACGGCCTGATACACGGGCGTGTCCTGACCCATGTTCAGAGTACACAAATCCTCCAGCAGACTACACGGGCAGATACACAACCGTGTTGATGCCTGTGTTCATAATTTCTTCTAATTTTGACTTTATTTGCTCCTAATCTTCAATTGATCCACATCCAACCTTGATTTATAACCTCTAAACACAAAGTAAGCATAAATAACCTATCTAAGTACAAATTAACACAATTAAACATAAAATTAACACAAATAAACTATCTAAAACATAACAAAATACACTCTAATCACTCATTGCCTTGTGATTCTTGATAGCCTATTTATTCAATAAGTAAAATTTCTTGTGCTTGATTCTGCAGGAATAATTTTGATCACATTAGCTTGACTACAAATTAGTTTGGTAGACTTGTGCTTAAATTTTAATTTCTGCTTAATATTTTTATCAGTCTAAAAGTTGTTTGTAGAATTCTTGGAAGGCCTGTGTTCTAAATTTTTTTAATTAGGCATAGATTTAGGGGGACCATTATTTTATTCTAAGCATAGAGTAAGAGGGAGAAAACTTTCATTGCATATCATAGCATTTATCGACATCACATTGCTTGAACTTCATTTTTTGTGTAAATTTTTATCAAGATTTTGTCATTATCAAAAAGGGGGAGATTATTGACTAAAGGTTACATTCTCAATTTTTATAATAATATAATATTGATAAAAATTAGGTACTAATTTGTTTCAAGTAATTTGTGAAAGAGAAAGGGCCATTGAGTTCAAAGCATATGTCAATCAAGCCCAAGAAGCCATAATCTATTAAGTTCAAGCCCATGAATATTGCTCAAGCCCAAGTAGAGAATTTAAGGATAAAATAGTAATTATAAAATTATCGTAAGGATAGTTGAGTCAAGTGACTTTTCTTGGGAGCTCAAATATTTTGTCTCTTTGTGTCTACTTTGCATAAAGTTTTTTGAAAAATAAAGAGTAGCTTTTTGCCTCATCAAAAATATTTTTATGCATATTTTTAAATTTGGTTGGAAAAAAATTTTTGGTGGCAAAGTGATTTTTGAGTGAACCAATGTTTACAACTTTTTATGTGACTCGAAAGAGATAAACTTTGCTCTTCTTAGGTACCAAAGCATACCTGCATAAAAATAGCAAAAAGTTCTTATATTGTCCATAAGTAACTTCCGTGCATAGTCTAATTTAGAAAGTTGAATCTATCTCTTATCAGAAACCTGATTTGCTGCCTAAATCTGATCTGCACATTTTTTGAAAATAAAAGGATCTTGTTACTCATTATATATTTAGCAAATCACATGATTGAACTATGTTAAATTGCAGATTATGATAGCTGAAAATTAGGGCAATCCTTGAGGACATATAAATTTATTTCTTTCTCATTTGCTCATTTTCTTAAGTGTGTGTGCAAGATTTGAGAGAGTTTTTCAGAGCTGCTGGAGTTCTTTTTTTACTCTAAAAAATATGGTTATTGGAGCTGCATGTTAATGTTTTGAAAAATTATCTTTGAGCTTCCTTGAAAGTCATCTTCTCTTTTCTCGTCCATAGGCTTCAAGTGTATCATCTTTTCTTGAGTGAGAGAGACAAACACACATCTTTATCTTATTCTTGAATCGTTAAAAGCGCCATTTAGAGGGAAATGAGTACATAGTTGCTGGAGCTGTCAAAACCAGTTTACAAAGTTGTTGGAGCTTATCAAAACCAGTATGCAGAGTTACTGGATCTAGGCAAAACCAATATTGTATACAGTTTGCTGGAGCTGTACGAAAAAGACCAGCTGGGATTAGTTGCTGGAGCTAGAAAACCAGTGTGGGTAGCAGCTTAGGAAAGGGTAGTACTAAGGCTGTAAACAATTTGTCTCTTACCGGTTGAAAAGAGATCACTTTAACAAGTAAAAAATCTCAAGAGTGAGTCCGTAGGGAGTGGATATAGGCATGTGGAGCCGAACCACGATAAAATCTTGTGTGTGTTGATTTCTCCTTCATCTCTTTACTCTCTTATGTATTGTTATGATGTTTAAAAAAATGGATTAACTTATTTAACTTGCCTTCATTCTGCACTTGATTTAAATTGATTCATAAAACTGGCTCTCCTGCACTCAAAATTGTGTTCATAAGGTTTTTGAATCTGTACTCTATTTTAAGCTTCTGCATTTCAGTTTGAGCTGGTCAAATTAGTTTTCAATTTCAAAATAGTTTGAAAAGCTCATTCGCCCCCCTCTTGAGTAGCCTAACAGACCTAACACCATCAAAATTCATATTCTCTTCATTTTCAGGGTGAAATTCCAAATATCTAAAAAGACTTTCAAGCATGGATTTACCTTTGGCTGAAAATGGATTGCTAGCATTGGTCTTTTTTAATGGGATATCTAACTCCTTTTTCATCTGTGTGAAAATTGTAAGTTGTCATACAGCTATCATATATTTAGGCTATATTATAGCCATGATTTTGGCATGCAGATCAGTGATCCCTGTAATTATGTAATTTTCCTAATTTCTTTCTATGTATAGACTCTTATTGTTTGTATATATAGAGGACAATGTACACAGTAGGGGAGACATTAAAAACATTGATTCTATCTCAAATATTTGTCTTTCTTAAAGATTATTACGGTATCAAAGCCTTGATAAATCAAACTTATCTTTTGCTTTGAAAAACTATTTTGTTTCGGTTCTTGGTAATTCATTACCTATTGCTATTTTGGTATCAACAAGCTATATTCGTGAAATTTGGCAATCTCTAGGTACAATCTATACCTCTTTTTTTTCCATGGACTATGAAAAGTTTGACTCCAAATCTGTTAAATTTAATGGGAAGAATTATCCACTTTGGGAATTTCATTTTCAAGTCCTTATATAAGGAAAAGAATTATCAGGAATATTGGATGGGTCATTATCTGAAACAACAAATGATAAAGAAAAGGCTAAATGGAAAGATAATAATGCTAGAATAATTACCTGGATTTTAAATTCTATTGAGAAAGAAATTGCTTTGAGTCTGAGAGCTTTAAGGACAGCTATTGTAATCTGGGCTCATATTAAGAAAGTGTATTCTCAAACAAATCAGGCTAGGTTATTTAAAATTGAATATATGATTGCTAAACTCATCTAAGATGATAAAGATATAAGGAGCTTTTATTCTAAATTATTGGGTTTGTGGACTGAATTATATATGATATCTCTAAATCTTATTGAGAATTCTGCTTTTCAAGAGCTAAAGAAGGAAAGAGATAGAAGTAGAGTGCTTCAGTTTCTTATGAAACTTAGACCTGAATTTGAAAATGCTAGAGCCAACATAATTAATCGAGGACTAACTGATATTGATTCAGTTTTAGGAGAACTTCTTTGAGAAGAAACTCGACTACGGACTCAGGCTACCTTGGATGCTAAAACTAATTCTGTTGATACTGTTTTTTTTAGCTTCTCATGGCAAGGGCCAAATGAAAAAATTAAGTGGAGATTATAGTATAACTCAATGCAAGTTTTGCAATGCCTTTGGACATATACAGTCCCACTGTAAGAAGAGGAATAAATGCAACTATTGTAAAAAGAAAGGACATGTGATTATTGAATGTAGGTTATTACAACGAAATAAACAAAACCAACCTGCTCTCCTTGCTTCTGGTTCAAATTAAGAATATAATATTGGTGATCCGAGCAGTACAACCTCAACACTCACACAAGAGACCATACAACAGATGATCCAAACTACCATGCAAAATATTCTACCATGTGCTATTTCATCTGATTTCTCTGCTGCTGGTTTATCAGGTAAAACAAAGTAATTCTCTCCTTGGTTTATTGACTCTGCAGCCTTTAATCACATGTCTAACAATATACAGTATTTTTCTAAACTACAACTTTGTCCATCAAATAATTTTGTTATTGCTACTAATGGAGAAAAACTACATATAAAAGGTGTTGGAATACTTTTTTTGCACAAATCGCTTACTCTTTCTTAATCTCTTTACGTTCTAAATTTAACCACAAATTTAATTTCCGTTGGTTAGTTGGCTGATCAAAATTGCTCCATTAATTTTTCTTCTTCTGGTTGTTCTATATAGGACCTTCAAACTGGGAAGGTGATCGGGAAGGGGCATAAACAAGGACGATTGTTTTACTTGAGCTTAAATGATTCCACCATTCACAATGATACTCCATCTTCTAATCCAATTTGTTATTCTATTTCTACTTCAAGTAATGTTTTACGTGCTAATAAGATTTGGTACCTTTGGCATCGTCTTTTTGGACACCTTTATGCCAGTAAACTTAAACATATGTTTCAGTCTAATGTTCTTCCTGCTCAATTAAATGTGAACTTTGAATTTTTAAAATTAGACTGTGAAAGTTGTTCTCTTGGCAAAGCTACAAAATTACCCTTTACTCTTCGTTCTTCTAATGTGGATGCATCTTTTGATTTAATACATGCTGATTTGTAGGGACTTACACCATCTACATCTAGCTTAGGCTATAGATATTTTGTCTTATTCATATATCACTGCACACGATTTAGTTGGGTGTTCTTTTTGCGAGCTAAATATGATCTTACCAATATTACAAAAGCCTTTATTAATATGATTGAAACACAATTTGGAAAAACTATTAATGTTCTTCGATTAGACTCGGGTAGAGAATTTTGTTCTTCTGAACGTATTAATTTTTTTCAAGAAAAAAGAATTTTACATCAACTTTCTTGTCCCCATACCCCAAAGTAAAACAGAATTGTTGAAAGAAAAAATCATCATGTTGTTGAAATTGCTCGTACTCTCCTTCTCGAGTCTCATGTTTCACATAATTTTTGGGTAGAATCTATTCATACAACTATTTTTCTTATCAATCAACATCCTATACTTATTCTTAAAAATAATACTCCTTGGTTTTGTTTGTACAAGAAATCCCTAAGGTATTCTCTTCTTCGAGTATTTAGTTATATTTGTTTTGTTCTTTTACCTCCAAATGAACGCATAAAATTAACTCCTAAAGTGACAAAATGTGTATTTCTTAGGTATAGTGACAAACATAAAGGATATTTGTGCTATGATTTTCAAGCAAAAAGAATACACATTTCTCGTTATATTAATTTCTTTGAGAATTTATATTATTTTTCCTCATCTTCTGTACCTCTTAAGTCCTCTCCTAAGGAATCCATTTCCTTTCTACCTTCATTTTTTTGATAATTTAGCAAATGGGTTAGAAATTGATTTTTCAGGTTCAGAAGATAATTTATTGCAAATGCCTCAACCCGATCACCATCCCAAAGGTCCACAGTCTTTACAATCAACCGTTGTACCTCATTCTGCTACTCCACAATGTCGTTCAAACCATTTTTGAATTTTTGACAGCCTCCAGATCATTACTCTCCTGACCGGTGTGGTCCTTCTAATGCTTGTCTTAGTACCCTTAAATCCATATCCATACCATCTACCTATAAGTAAGCAGCAGATGTTGCATGCTGGAAATGTGCCATGGAAGAGGAAATTTTTGCTCTTAAGATAAACCATACTTGGGATTTAGTTCCTACACCACTGGGTGTCTCATTGATTAGTTGTAAATGGATTTATACTGTTAAACTAAAACCTGATGGTTCTCTTGATAGGTATAAAGCTATGCTAGTGGATCAAAGCTATTCAGAGGAGTATGGTATTGATTATGAAGAAAGATTTTCTCTGGTTACAAAAATGACCACAGTCATAACTTTATTAGCTGTTGCCTCTACCAAAAGATGGACTTTGCACCAAATGGATGTCAAAAATGCATTCTTGCATAGTGACTTAAAGGAAACTATGTACATGAAACCTCTACCAGGATACCAACTCCCTAATCCAAATTTGGTATACAAACTGCTTAAGTCCCTTTATAGGCTTAAATAAGCCCCTTGTGCATGGTTTGAAAAATTCTCATGTTCAATTTTATCTGCTAGTTTTCAATAAAGCTCTAATGATCCATCATTATTTATTTCTCATTCCTCTAATGGTATCATTGCTTTATTAGTCTATGTCGATGATATGATTATAACAGGTGATGATTTACAAGGAATCAATAAGTTGAAATAGTTTCTTCAATCCTCCTTCCACATGAAAGACCTTAGGAAATTGACTTATTTTTTGGGATTGGAAGTATCTCAATCTGAGGATGGAGTCTATCCTACTTAACATAAATATACTGTAGATTTAATCAAATTGGCCAATCTTACTGATAACCAATCATGTGCCACTCCAATGAAGCTCAATTTGAAGTTGACTAAGGATGCTGGTCCACCATTGTCTGATCCTTCTTTATACTGTTGTCTTGTTGGCAGCCTTATATACCTGACAATCACTCGACTTGACACTTCCTATACTATTCAAGTGGTTAGTCAATTTGTTTCTGCACTTTGCAAGTTACATATGTCTGCAGTTCATCGAATTATTCGGTACCTTAAAGATACCATGGGACAAGGTCTATTTTTTCCTTCTACTTCTTTTCTTTAACTAGTGGCATTTGCTGATGCTGATTATGCTGGGTGTCTTAATACTCGACGATCAACTATTGGTTGGTATGTCTTCTTGGGTTCTTTACTTGTTACATGGAAGTGCAAAAAGCAAGACCGAGTTGTAAAATCTTCCACTGAAGCAGAATATCATTCCATGTCCTCGGTTAGCTCAGAAATTATTTGGCTTCGTCGGCATCTTTCAGATTTTAGGGTTTCATCTGATCAACCAACTTCTCTATATACTAATAACATCAATGCCATTCGCATCGCCACTAATCATGTTCACCATGAACGTATAAAACACATTGAGGTTGATTGCCACTGCATCCGTGAACTTGTGCAAGATTAAATTCTTTAACTTTATCATGTGCCTTCTTAAGATCAAATTGCAAATTTATTTACCAAAGCAATGACATCTGTATGACACAAGTATCTAGTAGACAAATTACTGCTTGTTGACACCTAGCACCAATTTAAGGGGAGGTGTAAGCTGTCATACAGCTGTCATATATTTAGGCTATATTATAGCCATAATTTTAGCACACATATCAGTGATCCCTATAATTATGTAATTTTCCTAATTTCTTTCTATGTATAGACTCTTATTGTTTTTATATATAGAGGACAATGTACACAGTAGAGGAGACATCAAAAAATTCATTCTATCTCAAATATTTGTCTTTTTTAAAGATTATCAAAAATAAATTCCCAAAGCTCTTTCCTAATTGGTTTTTTGTGCACGAAAAGTCTCTCATCCAATAAATTCTTCACTCCTATCATACCAAAGGCTTTGTGCATGTTGCTTTCTGGCATTAAAATTGGATGGATTGGATGTCCTTGGCCATCCAATCTAAACAAATGACGCCTTATCAAATACCCAGACCCACTGCTAAATAGATTGCATTTTGCTTTCTTCAAATACATGATTTTGCTCCACACTGGATTTGCCCATTTAAAGATTTTAATTTTCCTTACAATAACTGCTATCTAATCAGAAAAAATGCCTATGAAGATTGCTATTATATCAAGTCCAACAGCACCAAACAACAAACCATAAGTAATTCTAATATCATCCTTATTAAAACCTTGTTTCCTTACTATGAAATGAAATATGGCCAAAGCAGCCACAACCGAGCTGAAGGATACACGGTAAAAGGTATACCCCAACCTTGAATGCAAAATAGAATTTTTTGTATAGAGAAATTCATATATGAAGTTAAGCTCTATCTCTATTACTCTCAAAGCATCTTCTGCCTCTATGCTATTGAAGAAAGTTTGACTTCTCTTCACCTCCTCCTCAGTGAACACACGATCCACACTGACTCTCTTGAATTGTTGGAACATCCTATAAGCTTCTTGCTCTATTTGCACATTTTTAACAATCTGATCTATATCTTCCTCCATGGACTTGACCTCCTTTGAACCTTCTTTTTCATTCTTCACTGATTTTTCTTCTTTTTTACTCCATGCCATAGCATCTCAGAATCTATATGTGCTTGCAACATATAAAGAACAAGTCTGTTCCAAGTATTTAATGATCCCAGTAAGAAACATGAGGAATGTAGAAATCATTACCTTATTTTCAGGAAGAGTTAAAATGATCATGTAACTAGTATTCCATAATCTGCACTAAGAGTCCCAACAAGTGCCTGGGCCAAAGCTTATTATCCTCAAGAGCAAAGGCAGTGATGGTGTTTGGGCCACCAAGATGCAGTAAAAGAAATGAAGACCAAAACACCAAGAGGTCACTGTTATCTGGGGTGTCGAAAGAGGCAGAAGATTCTTCATTACTGATGTGGGACTCATTGATGAGCATGCATACACATTTATGGAAAAATATAAAAATTAAAAAGTTTTGAGAAATAAGATCATTCCATTGGTTAAAGTTTTATGGAAAAATCATTCCTGAGATGAAGTTACATGGGAAAGAGAAGAGGATATAAGACAGCAATATCCAAACTTGTTATTGCATTAATAGCATAGGATTGGCAATAACTGAATTTTGAGGACGAAATTCCTTTTAGAGGGGAAGAATTGTAATATCCATGTCCTTAAAAGGAAATAAAAGACATCAATGGGGAGCTAAAGGAAAATAATGGGTAGAGTTATCAAGGCTTATAGTGAGGTGTTAACACACTAATAAAGCTTTAGACACTTATTAAAAAAAAGATAGAAGGAGCATTGTTTAAACAACGTATAGAGAAGGTCTTCTGCATTTTTCACGCAATAAGAAGGAAGGGAAGAAGAAAGGCAGCTGGGTTTGAGTTCAAAGAGGGGGGTTTAAGCTGATCAAGTGTTGGTTTCTAACAAAGTCTTACTGAGTGATCTTCATCCCCTTTTCTTCTTTGATTTAGTCGACTATTCTTTTTTCTCTTCCTTTCTAAACAGAATTCTACATTATTCATGGAGTTGGGTTTGATTATAATTTTGCTATGCATGCAACTTATGATACAATAAATTGTGAATTCATTGAGGTATAATGAATGTGATAAATTCTAAGTACTTAGCAAAGGAAGGAAGTCAATAAATGTGAGATTAAATTCCGGTGACATCTATTTTTTTTCTTTTTTATTTCAAATCTGAAGCTGGTTTGATATATTCATAGTTTTCTTTACTAATTAGTTGGATTTTTTATGATATTGAACTCATGATTCTTAGTGCTACTGGTTGATAATCAATTTACAATAAACCTTTGCTTCTTTCCCTGTAAATCTCATTTTATTTTTGGTTGAGTCCATTATAAAAAAATGCAGAGCATTGTTGTAGAGGCTAAGGATTGCCTATGTTGATCAGGCTCTGCAATTGATCAGGCAACACTTGATCGGTAAGCTGCTGCCTGATCACATAGAGGCGATGCCTAAGTGAATTAGGCGCTGCAGCAATTGATCAGGCGATGCCTGATCAGTGAGCCGCCACCTGTTTGTTGCAGAGGCAACACCTGGTACATCTAAAAAAATGTTGAATTTGCATTCTAAATTTTTAATTAAAGCTAATACTCGAAGACATTCATAAATCAATATTTTAAATTAAAATATTTATTACAACCAAATCTTATGTTGGAAATTCAATTAAATTTTTTTAGTTTAAAACTCAGACTTTTAGGGAAAAATTTATGTACAATTTAGATTAAATTGCACAAAGAATTTATTGGCAAATATATTAAAAAAAAAAGACAATGGGTGATGTGCCGAGTCTCCTGAATCGAAAAGAATAACATAACAATAATACTAATAATAATAAATTCTTGATCTTAGTGGTAAAACTTAGGGGTGAGCAAAAATAACCGAAAATAGAACCAAATCGACTGGTTTGGTTCGGTTTCTATCATAAAATATATTAGTTCAGTTCAAACCAAAATGAACTGAAATAAGTTCGGTTTGGTTCAGTTTTTATGGTAAAAAAGTTTATTAAAATGAACCTAACTGAATTTATAATATATTTTAAAATTTTATAGGTATTTATAGTTCGGTTTGATCAGTTTAGTACTGATATTTTAAATTTTATTAATAATATTAGTTTCTAAATACTTAAAATTCTTAATCAAATCATTTAATACCAAAAAAATACTAACCAAAAGTATTTAAATTTATTGTAGATAATCGGTTCGTTTGATTTTCTAAAAAAAATAAATAAATATAAAAAATTAGCATTAATAGATCTCATAAATCTTATTATAATAATGCAAAATTACATAAATTCAATAGGTTTAAAATTGCAAAAATGAAAAAAAAAAAAAGTCAAAACCAAAAAAACAACCGAACTTTGACCGAACCAGTTTGGTTCAATTCAACCACTGATTTGGTTCGGTTTTCTTATAAATAATTTTGATTTGGTTCAGTTTTAGGTGTTTTTAAACCCAACCAAACCGACAGATGCTCACCCCTAATAAAACTAATGCTTGGAAGCTAAGTTTCAAGGGCTTGAGTAGAAATGAAAACTCTCAAATTATCACATAAATTAATTGTAATTATTATCAGGGAAAATGAAACATGTTACGACCAGTAAAATAACACCGATTAGTTTAGGGGTGCTGAAAATAGTTTTACAAATGTAACGAAAATATATTTGAATGCATGGAAGCTAATGTGCACTCATATGTACATGTTATGCCAGTGGGTGGTACTGTTTGAGAGTGGAAATTGGCCAATAATTGTGAACTATCTTTAGTACATCGCATAAACTCAGAGGTACCTTTGGGGTGAGTTCATGTGGTTTAAAGTATGTATATAATTTTTATTGAAAATTTTTGTATGATATTGTGCAGAGAAAAGGAATGGCATTGAGATGTGGTGTTCTGGGAAATGAGTGTTGTGAATAATTGAAGTGGTTAAAAGAGAGAGAGGAGCGTGGTCCCAGGTTTTTGTTATTGCATTAATTTTTGCATCCAATGTTCACGTAGATACATTAACCACATTTGTGAATTATTAACAGGTTATAACCAAAGAAATCAACATGTCACCCGAAAATACTTAACTCGTGACAATATATATACTTATAACCAATCACAAATCCAAGAATTTATTCAAATGACCGTGTAATAAAACCGTTGAGTGAAAGTTTGACACAGATCAAATTTATAATAAAATGGTTGTTGAAAAATTTTCCTTTATTTTCCACACTGAGATAATCTTATTCTTTTATATATATATATATATATATATATATATTTATCTCTTGTTGGATTTATATATTGTTTTCGGTAGCCGATTAATATTATTTGATGGTACACTATCACTCACTGGGTAATTTTCTTTGAAATTACTCACAGTCGCCATTTTCATTGACCTTCCAGAGTAGATTTTTGATACAACCCTCTAGTTATCTAACAACTAGGAACTATACCAATTTATTGGAACCGTTGCTCAAAGATTTATGAGATAACAATAATTTCAGTCCTATAAATTATACCTGATTTTTAATTAAGTCCTATAATATTAATTTTTTATGATTAAGTTCAATGAGTAATTAATAATTTAACCGTTAGTCCTATGTCATTAATTGTAACGGAACATGCTGACTTGGCTTTATTTTTTCCCATATGGACCGTGATTCATCAATATATGGGACAATTACCAATTTAGGGTAAAAAATAAAATTTATTCCTGTTTTAGAGTAGTTTGAAAAGTAATTCCCCATTTTAGGGTGAAAAGGGAAAATAATTCCCAATTTAGGGTGAATTTGACCATAAAGTACAAAACGCTACTTGAAGTAGCATTTTTTACTTTCTGGTCTGTACAAAACGCTACTTCAAGTAGCGTTTTGTACAAACCGAGCCGAACTGACTGGTTCGGTCGGTTATAACTCGGTTCGGTTCGGTCGGTTAACCGATTTATTTTTTAAATAAAATTTTTATTTTTTATTTAATATTTTATAATTTTTTTAAGCTTATTCTTTAATTATATAGATAAAAAAATATTTTTATTTATAATTTTAATATTTATATATAATTTTTTCTAATTAATATATTTTATTTAATATTTTTATAATAAATATATATATAACTCGGTCGGTTCGGTTATTTTAGGTTTTCCAACTTGAAAATTGAAATTAAACCGAACCAGTCGGTTATATATTTTTAAAAATCGAAATCGAACCAAACTTAAATATAACTGACCGAACCAGTCGGTTCGGCTCGGTTTGTACAAAACGCAACTTGAAGTAGCGTTTTGTACGGACCAGAAAGTACAAAACGCTACTTCAAGTAGCGTTTTGTACTTTATCTATTTTGACCGGTCAAATTCACCCTAAATTGAGAATTTTTTTTTCCTTTTCACCATAAAATGGGAAATTACTTTTCAAACTACCCTAAAACGGAATAAATTTTATTTTTTACCCTAAATTGGTAATTGACCCCTCTTTCATACTTCTATCTCCAAGCTGGGCTTCATGGACATATACGCTTTAGCTTGAGGGGGGTCTTGCAGCATATACAAGTACCTGCTGATACCTCTGTCTACTGGTCAGACTGATGAAAGTAATTCAAATGAAGCTTTAGAGTGGCAATAGTTATAGCAGCTAAAGGTTCTTAGATCAATCAGAGCTTTAATCACTTAGTTGATACAATTAATATGTGGTGATCAAGTTGGGTGCAGCAAAACAATGTATAGTCATTAGTCATTACTGTAACAGATTGTAGTTAATTCTGTTGTAACTAAATTGCAAGTTGTATAACAATTTATTGTGCATTTTGCAAAGTAGTTTTGCTAGCACAACAAGTTATACTTGCATATAACTACTCTTGTATCACATTACTGAATTAATGATAATTAGCTTTGTTTCTTTACACTCTGTTTGGATGGGGTGAGTTCATGGTTAATTAAGGAAGGGTAAGGAAGGGAAGGTAAGGGAAGGGAAGGTATATTATTTAAGTGTTGTTTGGGAAGAAGTGAGGTGAGGTAAGAGTTATATGAATGTGTTATGTATTTAAAAGACATAAATACCCCAGTTATGTACAATAATATTTATTTTATTTAACTTAAATAATAATAATAATAATAATAATAATAATAATAATAATAATAATAATAAATTTATTTTCAGTAATATTTATTTTATTTAACTTAAATAATAATAATAATAATAATAATAATAATAATAATAATAATAATAATAATAATAATTGTTTTCAATAATATTTATTTTATTTAACTTAAAT
>CATIWO010038039.1:0-16523 GCA_949673435.1 Macaranga tanarius
AAAAAACAGAGATCATGAAACACAATCACGTGCTTAAAAGGAAGGAAGCGATGGTAGTGTACCTTTAGGTGGAGCCATTGCTGCTAGTGGACAAGGAGCTTTGCAAAACCCTGAAAAAAGGGGATGAGAAGAAATGTTAGATTAAAAAATGGAGAGGATTAAACGGAGAACGGAGACGGTGAGAGAGGGACCTGTGGGCGAGCAGCGTATCTAGGGTTTGGGAGAAGGGAAGAAGAAGGGCTTATAAAGAGATGGTTGATGAAATTACTATAATATCCCTTCTTTTGTGTTATTGACTGGAGAAAAAAGCAAGCTGAGATTATATATGGATTTGGGCTTCAACTCAGATGGGTTTAGGTTCAACTTTTCAAGCTATGGGGCTGCGTTTGTCTTATCAATTAAATTCTTTTTTGGAGTGAGAGGAGGAATTTTGTTTTTTTCATTTATATAAGTTCATCAGATAATTAGAAAATATATAAAAATAAAAGCTAATCAAACAATTTTTTTTTGAAAATTTAGTGAATTAGTTGTCATTGTGGCTCAGTATAACCAAATAATTCTTAATATACTGTTGTGCATTAAGTAATAATTAAATTTTTAAATTTCTTTATTCATAAAAAGAGTAAGGCTACCTAAAAATTAATTAATTATATAATAGGAGTAGGTTTTTTTAATCAAGAAAAAATAATTTTGCAAACTAATAGTGGCAAAATTCAAATCATGCTAGAAAAAAGTAACTGTTATACCATTTTTTCACTAAAATTCATAACCAAAATTTTAACTATTACACTCAAAATCTATAGCTTCTAATGACTATAAGTAAATTTATATATTGTAGAGGCTTATTGGTATTAAAATTCTAATGATCTAAAGTAGTCTCGAGATCTAACAGACACCAAATTGAATAAAAAAAAAATCAACTATATGAATTTGCTATATCTTATACTTATCTACTAATGTGTCATGTCATTATGCAAGTGAAAGAAACCACACTGAGTAAAAAAAAAAATATATCTCAAACAGGAGAGCAGAGTAGCATTGCAGCTCCAACATACAATTTCTGCACCAAAAATTACATGGGTTTTCTCCTGTAGTAAATATAAATTGAAAACTGTAATAAAATTTAAGTAATAGAAAAAATCAATCAAATGTACAAGAACAAAAATTTCAATCTTTTATGTGCCACAAGAGTAAGCTCCCTTTTTCAACACATGATTTTGTAGTCTTCCTGTACTATATCATCATTTTCTTTTTCACTCACTGTCTGCTGAATTTGTATCATTTTTTAGAGTTGGGTTGATGAATCCAGTCAACGGTCCTTGAATATCAGAACCATAAATGTGACCCATCTTTGTACGTTTTGTTTCCAAGTACTTTTTGTTTTCCTCTGTAATTGGTGTCAAAACTGGAACTCTTCCAATTACTGCCAATCCATATCCCTTCAAACCTGTGAACTTTGCTGGGTTGTTGGTCATTAGTCGCATGGTCCGGACCCCTATGTCCCTCAGTATCTGCACCCATCAACGTTTTGAAGTAAGAAACATGATTAATGACATTGACAACGTGCATGTGAAAATAGCACCTTAACTATTTGGGTGTAGCCGATAGTTATTGGACTTATCGGTTTATTTTATATCAGTTCCAATTTAGAGTTTAAATGATTTTATTATATATTTATTATCAATTAGCTACTGGTTTAACAACTAACAGCTACGACTAAAGTTATTAGCTAACAACTACTAGCTACCAGCAATAGTTTAGCCAACTACGAGCAATAGTTTAGCCAAATAGATCATGAGTAATTCATAAACAACTGATTATGTTATCCTATGAAAGATGTCATTTTGAAACTGACCTGAGCGCCAATGCCGTATTCGCGAGCATCAACAGCTAAACCAAGTTCAATGTTAGCTTGTACTGTGTCATGACCTTGATCCTGCAAATTGTAGGCTCGAAGTTTATGACCAAGGCCAATACCTCTTCCTTCATGTCCTCGAAGGTAAACAACAACACCTCTACCAGCCTGCTCGATTAATTGCATTGCCAAATCTAACTGGTTCCCACAATCACAACGAGCTGATCCAAATATATCTCCTGTTAAACACTCTGAATGAACTCTTACAATAACATCTTGTCCATGTCCGATGTTACCCTGTTCGTGTTCATTTCCAACTGAAAACCTATTACAAGTTATTGTTTCTTAAAGGTGAAAATGAAAGTTGTGAGAGCAAATTTTTACCTTCACTACGGCTATATGTTCTGTGCCATCTAACTTTGAACGATAGCAATAAGCTTGAAATAGACCCCATTTTGTAGGCAAACGAGAAATGGCTCTTCTTTCAACTAATTTTTCCCTTTTTCTTCGATATCTATATGAACATAAAGATCCAAAAAATTATAGCAAATTGGAGGCACAATGCAAGATTGTGATGGTGAATATGTCCCAGAAGAAACCATCATGTTACCTTATTAAATCAGTAATTGAGACAACTGGTATGCTGTGCTCTAAAGCTAATTCTTTTAAACTGGCTAAAGAAGCCATGGAGCCGTCATCTGGCTCAACAATGGCCGAAAGAACAGACACTGGCCTCAGTCCAGCAAGCATTGTCAAATCTACAGAAGCTTCAGTATGTCCAGCTCTTCTTAGAACCCCGCCACTTCGATACTTGAGTGGAAACACATGTCCTGGCCTCCTAAAATCTTCTGGCTTTGACTCTGCAGATGCTAGAGCAACAACAGTCTTTGCCCTGTCTGCTGCTGATACTCCTGTAGATGTCCCAGTTTTCGCATCCTAAAAAAAGACAAGGATTTCAGCACCCATAGAGTCATCTCTACGCCTATGAGCTTACAGGTTTGGAAAATTCTTGCCTACTCCGCTTATATTGCACCCAATTTGAGACACATAGTGTTTGTATCAAATTATATATTAAACGATTGAGTGTGATACTCTGGGTGTAGGCAAGAATCTCCATGCAAGTTTAAGCCCTATTACTAACACTTGAAACATGTAAGGCTAAGATTTATAACTTGCGATTGTGAATCATACCACTGTGATGGTGAAGGTGGGGGCTGAAGAGTCTTCATCTTCAGTCTCAGGTGACATTAGAGGAAGCTTCAACCTTTCAAGATCATCTTCGTTCATGCCAACAGAAACAATTCCTGAGCCATGTTTAACCATAAAAGCCACTTGCTTAGCAGTTGCAAAAGATGCTGCCATAACAAGGTTTCCTTCAATATCCCCATTTTCATCATCTACAACAATCACAAACTGAAAAAAAAAAGACATTTGACATTATCGTTATCAATCAATTTATGCTTCCTTTACATAACAATCATCAAGCATATCCATATAAAGATTAGTATAATATAGGCAATTCTTGGCAATAAATTAGCAGGATAGATGAGTGAGGCCCATTAACCTTTCCTTGGCGTAGAGTGTTGATTGCCTGCTCAATTGAAGAGTAGCCTGGAGATGGGCAATCAGGATCACCCTCAGCATCACTAACAAAGAAATCAATAGTTTCAGGAGTAATTTCAGCATCAAGAGTTCCAAATGGAGCTGAAGAATATTCATCAAAAGAACCAAAAAGAGAACCATTTTCACTTCCTTTTTTTAAAAAACTGTCATCAGATAAATTTCCAGCTCCAATTCCTGACACCCCAATAGCCCAACAGGTTGGACTTAATATCCTGTGCTTGTATAGACCAATTCCTGGAGCTGCAAAAGGCTGTTTATGAAAGCTGAAACAGAACAATCAGTTGAAACATCAAAAACCATAAAGAAACAATCAAAGATTATGTCTATTTGTACCTTGTGTTGATGAAGATATGGGGACATGAGTGGTAAGCAAACAATGCAAAATCCATTGAAAATGATTTTTTTTTCTTTAGTTTCTGGAACTAACAGGTTGCTCCATCATCATAATTTGCATGTTACAAAGGCTAAGCCATGTAAAGAATAAAACCCACCTCTAGTTTTGGATTGTGTTGTTTTATTACGTTAACCGTTATCCAAAAGTTCTTTAACTAACTCAACTGTTGCTTTCTTCTTATTATTTTCTTTTATATATATATTTTTGAAAATTATGAATTTTTATTATCTATCTATTCCTTTGTATTTATTTTCATGCCACCCAAATATTGAGAAATAATTAAAAAATGTATGAAATGAAAAAATTTAGGAAAAAAAATAAGAAGCAGCTTGATCTTGATAATGATTTTTTTTATTCATGTGGGATCCAATGGATGGTCTATATAAATGATATTTTATTATTATTATTATTTTTTTATACTATCCATATATTTACAAAATAGCCTAAAATGTAAAATAAAAAATCAATAAAAATAAACAATTGTAGTTTATAGTATTTTCTTCATTCATTAGAAATTTAATTGTATAATCATATAAAAGTGATAAAGTTACATTAAAATTGGTAGATGATGAATGTAAAAAATCCAATGACCTCCATAATTTTTACAAACTAAATGCATTAATTAGACTATTTTAATTGATTGGTTGTTAGGATAGACCTATTGAACTTTTTTATTTGCCAAATAAATAATATTTAATATTTAATTCTATAAATTTTATAATTTATAAGAATCTATCTACATTCATCATTCAATTTACCTTTGGTCATATAATTTTAGCATGAGTAGGGATGAACAAAAGCAACTAAATCGAAAAATGGAAGTGAACTAACTAGTTGGTTTTGGTTCAATTTACAAATTAGTTTTATTATATTTTAATATTCTAAAATTAAAATATTATTTGATTTTTTGAGGCTTAATATATATTTAATTTGATTGAATTTTAATTGTCAAAAATATAATTAGACAAAATTGAAGCAAATTTCTAAAATATTGTAAATATTTTAAAATTTTTGCTGTCTTATTGTGAACTATATTTTCATTATACCCCAAACTTGTAAAAGTTCAATAAGCCTAAAATCTGGAAAATGCTAAATAAACTTAAATTGATTAACTCGAATCGAACCAAATTGCGGTTTGATTTTCATTATTTATAAGTTCAATTCAATTATGTTTTAATAATTTTGGTTTAAATTGATTTTGTATATTTTTAACCAAACCAAATTGAACCAATAAATGCTAACCGCTAAACATTAGATTAAATAGGTCTATCCATTTAATAGTGTAAATTAATTTTTTTAGTCATTTAAAGTCCTGAGGACTCTTGCGGGAGAGGAAAATAAACTTCGCCTTACTACCTGAATATTAGGTATTAATCCATATGGAAGGGTGTCCTCACAAGAGGCCAGAGTGGATCCAAGGGATAAATTTCTTAGGTTTTATTGAGAGTGGATCTCGAACCTGAGAGCCTTGGCCACACCATCCCATCAACCTGGATGGGGTTGTAAATTAATTAATTGCACTTAGAGAATGTTTAGATTATTAATGGTCTTCAAATTAATCATACAATTTTTTTAATTCACTAGCAATTCTAGTCTACGACCTCACACAATGCAGGACAAATACGTGTTTGTTGACGATCACTAAGTGAGCTGACGTGGCAAAAAAATTAATAATACTTTTTACAAGAAGAAGGGCAAAAGAGAAAAAAAATAAAAAATTTTCTCCGAAACCAAACAAAACACAGAAAAAGTCGCCGGCGAAAAAACGAAAACTCAGGCGATCTCTCCAATCTCTCTCCTCCGCCGCCCCTCCCTCTTTCTCCGATCTTTAATCTCCGTCGCCCTTACATTCACTGGCCTTCGCTGCTCCGGCGACTCAACGTACAGTTCCCGTCCTCTGTAAATTTTTTTCCTTTTTTTTTCACGGCGTCACTTTCATTTTCTTGAAATGATGATTTTTTTTGTAGAATATATGTATATTGATGAATGGAGCTATGGCTGATTCCTTACCATCATCATCATCAGCTGGTGTAAAAGATAATAAGCTATGGAAAGGTGTTTTTGCGGTGGCCGGAATCATGTCCACTCTTGTGATCTACGGTGTTTTACAGGTAATTATTACACATTCACTTCTTTATTTTTTTTAAATTGTTTTTTTTTTTTAAAAAAAAATTGATTTTGAAGTTATATGTAATTTTAATGTGTAGGAAAAGATCATGAGAGTACCTTATGGTGTAAACAAGGAGTATTTTAAGTACTCATTGTTTCTTGTTTTCTGTAATCGCATTACTACCTCTGCTGTTTCTGCTGCTGTTTTATTGGTAATATGAGAAAGCTAAAACCTTTGGGTAGATTTGTTGCTAAGTTTTCATTTAAGCTTCAACAATTGGGTTTTGATTAGATTTTTGATTGCTGTGTTTTCTAGGCAAGTCAAAAAGCATTGAATCCTGTTGCTCCAATTCATAAGTACTGCCTCATTTCTGTATCCAATATATTAACCACCACATGCCAGTATGAGGTTTGTTTTCTTTAAGCATTCTATTTTTTTAGTTGTGTGGAATGAAGAAAGAGAACCCATATAGCTGAAGCGAACCCCAATTAATTTGGGATTAAGCCTTAGTTGGGTTGAGTTTATTGTTTCTGTTTGAACTTTGGTTCTTCCTTCCTTTGTAAAGAAATATGGTTTAACTAAATGATATTGTTTAAATTGATTGAAGTGTCTGATGATACTCTTGATTACAATTTGTGCTTGCTCGCAGGCCTTGAAATATGTCAGTTTTCCAGTTCAAACACTTGCTAAGTGTGCGAAAATGATTCCTGTAATGGTAAGTTCACTTAAATGACTCACATTGTTGTTAACATACGTTGTCATTCATAATTCTTAAACTGCAAAAGTTAATTTTTCCTTAGATTGTCTATCTTGAATAGTAAAGTCCTTTATTTTTTTGCTTTGAAGTTAACCAGTTTTATCTTTATCAAGCTTTCGGCATCATGTCAATCTGTATGCCCTTTTTTTTGGTTATTGTTCCTACTTTTGGCAACTGTATCTTCTTTAACTACACATAGAGATGCTGTAAAACTAGTATGCTATGGTGTTGTTTGGGGAGGGAAAACTAATACAGTATCTTGACTGATCTTGTGAACTGATTTTTGCGAAGGAAATTGTGCATATATGTTTGCGATACTTATGAGATTAGAGGTGAAATTTTGACTGATTCATTTGAGATCATTTTTACAGATCTGGGGCACTGTCATCATGCAAAAGAGATACAAGGGAGTGGACTACTTGTTGGCTTTTCTAGTTACTTTGGGTTGTTCAGTGTTTATTCTATTCCCGGTAATTACTCGGATCCTTGTCTCAGCTTGTCCTTTTTATTACTTACTGTAGCATCTGCTTCTGGTTGTTTGTGCCTTGAAAGTTGAAAGTTAGTGATTATTGTCAATTAGTTCGACTTAGTTTTTGTTTCTTGAATTTCATTTTAAAAAAGCAGGCAGGAACCGATATCAGTCCATACAGCAGAGGAAGAGAAAATACTGTTTGGGGCGTCTCCTTGATGCTCGGTTATCTTGGGTATCAAATTGAAATGCCTTACACTGTTCCTAATTTGTTTGTCATAAGAGGAAAAACATAAATCAGTTTACTCTGTTATAAATCAAACATATAATTTTATTTATATCCCCTTTTTTTAGTCTCTCCTATTAGGTGGCATGCTGTAGTCTTCTACATGCTTGTGTCTGATGGCTTGAATGTGAATACTGAATATGCCTGTACTGTAGATTTTATGCAAATATAACTAGGACATCCAAAATTTGAATAATTTTCTTTGAATTTTGTACTTTCTATTCAACTAATTATTGTTTGGATAAAGCATCCATAATTTCAACTTTGCACTAAATCGAGTTAAGACTTGAGAAGCGTATCTTTAAATAGTATAAGTGAAGGATTTTGGAAAACACAGACTGGAAAGTATAGTTTGGACTCTTGTTGTGTCTGACAGGTTTGATGGCTTTACAAGCACATTCCAAGACAAGCTATTTAAAGGCTACGATATGGAAATACACAACCAAATTTTTTACACTACAGTTTGCTCTTGTATTCTCAGTTTCACAGGTATGCTATTCTAATTTTTTCACTCTCTCTCTGTCTCTGTCTCTCTCTCTCTCTGTATGAATAATCGTTAAAGTATTGTGATTTAGGTATGGCCATCTGCCTTGCATGGCTTATTTTGGGATATGGTAAATTTTTATCTGTTTGTGCTTCAGGCAATGGGACATGGTTAACATTAGCCTTTTCAGTCTGATCTTATTACCCAATTAATTAATAGATAGGTGCTGAAATTTTATTTGGGATTGGATTAGTTGAGCTGTAATACTAATATTGTCTTTTATGCTGGCCCACACGAAGAACTATTTTCCTATTACCATATAAAATTCTGTGAAGTCTTTTCATACTGAGTTCGAGATGAGCTTTTGTTCACCTTCCACTTTGGGGTTTCCATACAATGTATACTAAGATAATATTAACAGTACCATGTTACTTCCAATATATATTAATGTTGAGATAGTTGTGGTTGGCGAGTGAATTTGATTACTTTTGTTCCGTATGCAGGCCTTTTAATACAAGGACATGTACTTCCAGCCATAGATTTTGTTTATCGCCATAATGATTGTTTCTTTGACATTGCTTTGCTTTCTACTGTAAGTAATCTTTACTTATCTGTTGCAGTCCTATAACCTGTTTTTATAAACAGGTCTTCTGTTTTTCTCTCTTTCCTTCTCTCATTTGTTCTTGGCCCCGTGTATTATTTGGCTACCACCTCCTACTCTTTATCCTTGACCTGAACTATTTACAGAGTAAATATGATGAAAAAGTAATATCGTTCCTTTCAGGTAGCAACTGTTAGTCAATTCTTTATTTCATACACAATTCGCACATTTGGTGCTCTAACTTTTGCTGCCATAATGACCACAAGACAGGTAGAGTCAAGAATTTCAAGAAAGAAGCTAAGATTTCATTTTTTCCCCTCTGAGTTATGATTTTAATAAATGATACCGTTTTTTTTTTTTTTAATTCAAGTTGGTGAGCATCATGCTGTCTTGCGTTTGGTTTTCCCATCCTCTTAGCTGGGAACAATGGATTGGAGCAGTAAGCCTTGATCTAAATCCTTTTCTAAATAATTAGTTTTTCTCGTACTTTTTGAGCCCAAGGACACTAATTTTGATACCATGATCAGGCTATTGTCTTTGGTTCTCTGTACGCAAAGAACTTCTTGAAAGGTGCATCTCCAAGGTCACCACCATCAGAACAACATACACAAAATGGAGCTTCCGGTCCAGTGAAGCTGAATGCTTGATTTCCGAGCGATCATATATTTCCAAGTTGGTGCTGCATTCGAAGATTTTTTTTTTTTTTTTGGGTGATAAGCAGTTGTTATTCTAGGTATGAGGCTGCAAGCATTCTAGCAACAATGGTTCTACCTTAATCTTGACAGCATGACTATAACGCATCCTTGCTGAAATATTAGCTGCAAATGCAAGATAGTTGATACTTGATAGTATTATTAGAAAAGGAAAATTTACGAAATCCCAATTTTGTTTAGGGACGATAATTTATATATTGGCCAAATTTACAAATATTGTTTCTTTTCTTTTATAAAAAAAGAAAAAATGAAATTGCTTGTTACCATCTTTGCTAATTTTTTAATTTTAATATATTTGCCTTGTTATCCTTTTAGTATTTTAATCTTTCTGTTATATATTTTTGTTTCTGGGGTGCCTTTAATTTAGAAGACATCATGCATTTTATTTATTTTTCTATTTTGTTTTCTCCATACTGGTTTATTGTAGGCGGAGCCATTTCTCAAGTATTTGAATTACATATCCCAGCTGCGTACAATAATTGATACATCTTATTACAAAGTCCTCATTGTGCAACACACTTCTCTTCGTTCACCGATTCATACCCTCGTCAACAAATTCAGCCTGTGGTTTATTTTAGGTTCTAAAATTTGTGCTGTCCGATAGGAGATGATAACTCTTTAACTCAGCATAAATTTAAGAGAAATACTTCAAGAAAATAAAGGTGAGTTCGGCTATAGGAAGGATTAGTATATACTAAAATCTTGCTTTAATGGGTCACGGGCTTCAAATGCATTTTATTCAACCATTAAAACAGTAACATATATCAACTTTGAGCCTGCAATTGGAGTGGTGGGATATCTCATCTTATGGAGAGGGAAGTATTGGATTTGAGACCTTTTTCTATATTTCAAGGGATTTAATTCCTTGGACACTGCATAAGAGTCCAAAAGACTCCAGAAAGAGCCTCATCCAAAAATATATATATACTATGATAAAATACACGGATCTTATGTTTCTATTAACTATTGTGATAGAATCTTAAGCACACGGTGCAAAACGAGCCTCAAGAAGTGGCTGTAGTTTAGTGGTAAGAATTCTACGTTGTGGCCGTAGAGACCTGGGCTCGAATCCCAGCAGCCACAAATTGTTTATTTTTCCCTTTCCTCTAATTTTGGTTGCCTGCTGCTTTGTGTCAGTTGTTCTCCTCTTCGCCTCAACATTCTAATTTCTGTAATTTCAGCTATGCATTTTTTCTTTTTATCATTATTATCAATTATTATTTATATTTGATTTGATTGTTGGTTAAATCATGGAATCACAAAGCTGACATTTGATTATATTGTTAGAAATTTAATTGATTGCTACAATATGGTACAACCCAATACCGTAATCTCTTGTTATTTTTTTTTTTTGGATCGGAAAAAGTCACCGTAATCTCTTGTTAGATATGATATGCTTGTCACTTTGTCCCTTGATTATATTGTTTCAGGCCTTATTATTGCAGCACCAAGAGACCATTTTATAGTTAATTTTAAGTCTCACTTCTTTTGAGTCGTCAAGGGATCACAACAACATGCATATAATTATTGTTAATGATAACTGGAATCTTGGAACAGGTTCCGGGGCTGTAAATAGGCTTATAGATGTTTTTGCACGGTCAATTAGTGTGCTTCACATCTAATCTCAGTTGAGATATGTGTTTTGCTTTGTGGGTATGAAAAAATATGGATTCTTGATAGTGGGTATATTTCTTTTTGTACTGGCTTGGCTTTGTTAGATAGCTAGATGTGTTGTAATTTGAAGTATTTGGGATTACTACTTTTGTTTGCGGTGTTAAATGTTTTCTTTAATAAAGGGCCTTTCCAGGTTTGATAAAATACCATACTATTTATCTGGCAGGAGAAGTGAACATACTGGGGGAAAAATCCAATGGATGTGAAAGGAGGAGAAAGCTCGCAGCAAGAAGTTTACAAGGATGTGTTGCAAGACAATGTTCTGCTGCAGCCCAGAATGAGAAGAAGGGTGGATTCTCAATTTGTTTATGCAACTGTTCTTGGAATACAACAAGGTTTGTGCTATTATTGTGCTTTAATGGCTTGTATTAGTGTATTATTTGTGGTGAATTTAAGGATGGAAGAAAGCTGTATGTGTTTTGTGAGAGAAGATTTTGACTGAGATGGTGGTGTTGCTTGAATTGCATTGGTCTCGAAAAGGCCTGGTCAAGCTTAGTTACATTATTAGAGTCACATGCTCATGTCAATCTATCTTATGTAGAATAATTGGTCCCTGCTAAGCTCGTCAGCTTATAGTGCTGTTTAGCACCTTTGTTGGTGTAACGCTTGCAAGTTACTTTAGAGGTATGCATTTTCTACAGAAAATGTAGCTACGTATGTCCATGAAGTTTGGCGTGCAAAGAAGAAAGAGGGAGAGTTTGATGGTCTGCGCAAAAGGAAAACAAATGTCAATGTTGGTAATTACAGTTTTGGTAGCATAGTGCCTAGAATTGCTGAACGTGATTGCAATGCTTCTGCTCTATATGCACCTTATCCAAGTAAAGATGACACCATGACGGAGGTAGAGATTGATGATTTTCTGGGTTCAAGGTAATGATGAACTGGCCTTTACTTACTGTGAACATTGTTCTGTCACTTCTGAAGCATATGTTTATCTATTTTCATACTAATTTCAGGGTCAAGCGTGGTAGAGGCACTGTAGGGCCAAGAATGAATATGGAAAGTTGTTTCACATCAACTTCATTCTCCAATTTGCAAACATCAGATAAGAGAGAATATGGAAAATGCCAAATGGATAAATATAGTATTACTGAAGACCATACGGTTTTGAGGTTGAGTGAGCTATCAGATTATGATTTTTCTAAATTCAAATTTATTTATTTCTCCAGTGTTGGCAGAACTGAGATTCTTTTGCATTGAATTTTAGGGTCAAGCATCATAGAGCGTCTGCATTGTCAAGGCTGGGCAATAAAGATCCTTTTACATCACCTTCATGTCCTGAAGCTAAAAGACAATCTGCATTGTCAAGGCTGGGCAGTAAAGATCCTTCTATGTCACCTTCATGTCCTGAAGCTAAGAGAGAGTCTGCATTGTCAAGGCTGGGCCAGAAAGATCAATCTGTGTCACATTCATGTCTTGAATCTCAGAGAGTGCAGGTTTTAGCAAATGCAGTCAATGCATGGAAGCTCGGTGTAATCAGTTGTGCAGGCCATCGTCTCTGAAGAGCTTAGGGAATTTTGTTTTGATTAGCTTTCTATTATACAACTCTAGCTCAACAAGAAAAAACTCAAAAACCCAAAAACCCAAAACCTCAATACTTCAAAAATATGAACTATACCAGTCTATGTAGCAGTCTAACAAAGTCAATTGAAGATGAAGTACTGCCAGCTGATTTTGCATGCACTATTAATGAGAATCCTATGCGAACTATATACTTCTTACCATATGAAGCTAGCATGGTCAGACATAGATAACAATTATAGCTCAAGTTTACTCCACTTTTTAAAGCAATTCAGTTTGCACATTGCTAAGAAATGCAGTGAAGTGTTATTTTTTCCTGCGTATTCTTTATTCTCATCTGATGAAACCTGGAATTTATATTGCAATTCATTCAAGCAATTATGCTTCATCCATGCATATCAGATGCCAGTGTGACATGGATTTCTAAATTCGTAAAGGTAGCAGTGTTCCAAATTTGTTTTCTGGCTCACTGTGGATAATTTCTGATTATGATAGGTATTATCATATCATAACAAAATTATCCTTCTAGCAACCCCAGATGGCTAGAGAGTTGAAAGGGTTTTTTTTAGGGTAACCAGAGAACAAATCTAGTGGAGACAGGATGGAGCCTGTAGCTCGCATGTGACTATGGACCACGGTGCCAGAGGTTAGGAAGGCAAAATCAAACTCTTAAGTCTTAACCTACTAATGCCTATTTTAGTAGTATTATTTAACACTATTAATTTATCATTTTTATACCACCTTATTTAATATTATATTATTGATAAATTTTGTTTTTTATAGTTGGAAAATAAACTTGTAGAATGATTTCTGACAAATTAAATAATATCAAACCATGGTACATAAGATGATAGAATATAGATAGTGACCTTCAAAGATGGCTACTGCATGATGTGAGTGGAATGAGTGATGCTCACTAGAGTGGCTAGTGCAATTGAAGGCTTTGCCACCTTTCTTTCCAAAAAAATGTCAAGTTAATTGGCGTTGTTTAGCTGTGAATTTTTGTTTATGTTATTTTTTAAAAATACGATTTTAATATTTAGTAGTGAAATATTTTCTATTTATAATTAGTTATAGTAAATTCATCTAAATAATTTTAAAATTTTATTTTAAATAATATATTTTTGAAAAAATAAAGAATCCTAGCATCCACTTATCCAATTACGAATCAAATTCTAACATGGGCCATAATTTTTTTAAATAAAAAAATATTTTCTTCAATAATTTGGATAATATAAATTAAATTATACATAGTATTAGGATAAGGAAATAATAAATAAATCATATAATTTGGATAATATGCATATCACAACTTAGAAAATCAAGATAATCATATAATTTGGATAATTTATGTGATTTTTTTACTTAGTGATAAATTTTATTTGAAAAACAACAATTAAAGAAAATTAATTATTATAAATCCAATATTTGTTGCATATAGAAAGGAGTTTAAAAGTCATCCAATATGGTAAAAATCCCGAATTAATCTCGCTCGGTATGTTTGGTAACAGAGAAAATATCCAAATCAGATAATATTTTTCTGTTGAGCTTTTAAGCTTATCTAAAAGAAATCCTCTGTTTTTGCTCTATAAATTCAAGATAATTTTCTCCATACTTTCACATAAAAAAACACACACTCGTATTCACAAGAATTCTTCTCTGATAGTTTTTGAATTGTTTTGTTGGTTTAAAGATCATAGAATGAAGACGGAGATTGATTTGTCACCAAGATTGGCAAGGAAGGTTTATGGAGGAGATGGTGGGTCATACTACGCTTGGTGTCCTTCTGAACTTGCAATGTTACGTGAAGGTAACATTGGTGCTGCCAAGCTTGCTCTTGAAAAGAATGGCTTTGCTCTCCCTCGTTACTCTGATTCTGCTAAAGTTGCCTATGTCCTTCAAGGTAACACCTTTTCTTTTTCATTTTCTTCTGTCTTTGATCTCTTCTGTTGGGTTTTCTTTATTCTTGTTTTTGTCATATGGGTTCTTTTTAATTCATCTTTTTATTACATGGGTGGTCTTTTTTTTTTTTGTTGATATAGATTTGTGAACTCTAGCTTTTTTTTTTTTTTTTGGATCTTTTGTTGTTTTTTTGGTTTTATGATGATGAGGTTTTTTATTTTTTCATGATTGATTTGATTTTGGGTTTTATGTTTGTCACATATGTTGGTGAATTATTTTCTATAAAGTTTAATCAATTTCTAAGCACTTTTTTTCAATAATCATTTAATTGGTCATTATAGGTTGTATAGGACTTGGTTGCTATGGAACAATATTTATGATATGATTTGACACATGAATTCTAACCTATTTACTATTGTTAGGTCATGGTGTGGCTGGAATTGTCCTTCCTGAGAAAGAAGAGAAGGTGATTGCAATCAAGAAGGGTGATGCCATTGCTCTTCCTTTTGGAGTTGTTACATGGTGGTACAACAAGGAAGACACTGAATTGGTTGTTCTGTTTATGGGTGATACTGCAAAGGGACACAAAGCTGGTGAATTTACTGACTTCTATTTGACTGGAACTAATGGTATTTTCACTGGTTTCTCTTCTGAATTTGTTGGCAGAGCCTGGGATCTTGATGACAAAACTGTGAGTACTCTTGTTGGTAGCCAAACTGGCAAAGGTATTGTTAAGCTTCCTGGATCTTTTAAGATGCCTGAGCCCAAGAGTGAGCACCGTCTTGGTATGGTATATAACTGTGAGGAGGCACCATTAGATGTTGATATCAAGAATGGTGGAAGAGTTGTTGTATTAAACACCAAGAATCTACCTTTGGTCGCTGAGGTTGGCCTTGGTGCTGATCTTGTTAGGTTGGATGGTGGTGCTATGTGCTCTCCAGGATTTTCTTGTGACTCCGCTCTACAGGTTACTTACATTGTTAGAGGCAGTGGCCGTGTTCAGGTTGTTGGTGTTGATGGCCGCAGGGTGTTGGAAACTACTGTTAAGGCTGGTAATCTGTTTATTGTTCCAAGGTTTTATGTTGTTTCTAAGATTTGTGATGCTGATGGTATGGACTGGTTCTCTATTATCACCACTCCAAAGTAAGTTTCTTGTGGTTTGTACAATGTTTTTCTTTGAACTTTAATGGGTACCTTACATTTCAATCAACACTTAAAACTTGTCTTTCTTGTGTTGAATACAGCCCCATTTTTACCCATTTGGCTGGAAGGACCTCTGTGTGGAAGGCACTATCACCTCAGGTGCTTCAGGCATCATTCAAGGTTACTCCTGAAATTGAGAGTCATTTCCGTTCAAAGAGAACATCTGATGAGATTTTCTTCCCACCACCAAATTGAGGAAGCTTCACCACCACCACCACCAAACTTGACGAAGCAGTAGATGGGCTAGTGTTGTTTTTCATTTCTCTTTAGGTTTTCCAATAAAGAACTGATAGTTTAAAACTCATTTCCTCCATTTGTGGATATGATCCCTTTTTTAAATTTCAATGAAAGGTTGGTTCCTCTTTAATTACAATTTTAGTTGATGTTTGGAGTAGCTATCAAAATATCATCCAATTCCATAGCATTTAGAATAATTTTATCCAATGTCTGCCATTTTTAGCTTGAACTTGTTTTCCTTGGCAATTATCGGCTTGAAAATTGTCATCCAATGTCTGCGATTATTGGCTTGAAAATTCTGACTCCAAAGGCTGTGTGTACCATTATTAACTTATAAATTTATTCCAACAAAACCCATTTATTTTCTTGAACACCATTAGACAACAGGAATCATATTCCAACAAAAGTTGATTCTCAGAAGCAGAAAAAAGAGTACCTCTTTTCAAGAAACGTGATGCAATAGCACTACCATTTGAAAGAGAATACTGAACTTACAGACCTCTTCTTGGATTTTTTCCTTAGTGGGTCTAATGGATTCTTCACTGGCTTCGCCATTTGTTAGACGTGTGTGCATGGGATTTGGAAGAGAATCTTCCTTTAGTTGGTGAAGTTGGGCTTTTTCCTGTGACTCTGCTCTTTTAGTCACCTATATTTGTCAGAGGCAGATGTTCAGGTTGTGGGTGTTGATGGCCGT
>CATIWO010038106.1:0-18739 GCA_949673435.1 Macaranga tanarius
GTAAATCACATGTAAAATATTTTTATTAGTGAAAGATAGTGTTATATTAATATTTTATTATAAAATAATGACAATATTAGTTGAGAGGGTATTAAAGTGTTAGAAAATGAAACTACATACCTCTAAATGTCACGAAAAAAATCATAGGCTTAGAAGTGAAAATGCGCCTAACCACAAGGTATTTTTTCATACTTATCCTTAAAATTTATCTTTTCATATAGGATTAGGAGATGAGTTGTGTAGTCCTTCTAAACTTCTAATTTTGTGCTTCTATTTATAGGCACAGGATTGTTTTGATTCCCAAAACTTCTACATTCTCTACACTTTTTTTTTAATTAAATTCTCTGCATCTTTATTCTCTGCAATTATTTTTTTGCTACCTAATGAGTTCAAACAGCATGTCTAGCAATAGCCGAAGGTCCAATGCAAAAGGGAAGGCACCAATGGAGATAAGACCTAAGCCAATGGATCTCAAAGATAAGTATAATGCCTTTTTCCCTATTTTCTCTAATGAAGAAGGTAAGAGATTTTGTTCTCTTAGCAAAAGAAACATGTGCATGCCTATATATTTACATGATCAAATTTTGAAAGATATTGGAATGCATGATTTTATGAATGTTTTGTGCAAAAGGCTAGGCTAGTTTAAGTCGAAAATAGTGAAATATGATGTATTTTTTGAATTGACCATTGAATTCTATACTACTTTGAAAATCAAAGATGAAGAGCAGAGAATTTTTGCATGTAGATTCTTTAGAAAAGAATATAAGTTTGATTATGATCTCATGACTAAAATTTTTAGTTTTTCTGAAGGAGGTATTTGTCAACCTCCTCCCGAATTTGACATGATTGGATTTTGGGCTGAAATTACTAAAGGGAATAGAATAAGTTATGGAGATACTATGGTTAGTGGTCTAATTGATAGTCACTCATATTTGCTGATGCATAAATTCATAGTACACACTATCTTTAGTAGGAATGATAGCACTAAGGTTATGCCTGATGAATTATTCTTAATATGGTGTATGTCTACTAACGGTAGGGTGAATAGTGCATATCTTGTATTTCGTTCTATGTGGCGTGTTGTGCAAGGATAAAAACATTAATGTCTATGGGCCACATTATCACGGGCCTGGCCATACACTTTGTACCAAGGAAACTCGCCCTTTTTACACCATTGGAACATGAGATCTTTATTGAGGATTTTCTAGTTAGAGTTGAGATCATCACTGATTTGGGAAGGCTAGAGGATGCAGATAATCGAAGATGCTATTAGCTGTGTCAAACCGCCTTGAGACATGGAGATGTTCCTCTACCTAAGGTGGTAGAAAATTTTGATGACGTCAGTGAAGAGGAGGAAGAAGATGTCAAACCTCAATTAGCTCACGAGAATACAAGGGCGAATAAGAAGGATGGCAAGACCAAAGCAAAGAAAAGAATAGAGTAGCCAAAAGGAAGAGATTTGAGGAAAGTATTAAGAGAATCAAAAAGAAGATAGAGGATGCGGCAAATCGAACTTATCAAAGGCTTGGTCACATGATGATGGATGTGATCACCAAATTTGAAGTTTATGAGACCCTAAGAGACGTAAGGATGGACAATCTAATGGCTGAAGTAAAGGACCTAAAACAATTGATCTCTCAAAGCAAAGGAACTAAGGTATCGATGGAGCCATCTGTTGAGATCATAGTTCCAGAGACTTCATCTTCGAATGAATCTAATTAAGGGAGTTTTCTTTCCCTTTTAGTTTTCTATTTTTGTTTTTATTTTGTTTTTTACATTTTAGTTTGTTGTTACATGAATAAAAGACCTTTCACTTGAGTTTTTGAGCTTATTTGTAGTAAGAGTTAGTATCATTAGGTGTGTTTTTCTTGAGTAAGTGTGTAGGTGTATTTTTCTTTGGTAAGTGTGTTATTCTCCTTTTAATGCTTGGTTTGGATTGTTAAGTTAGAGGAATAACTTATGATTAAGAACTTTTAAATTTTAATGAACTTAATTCCTACTCCTTCATTAAATGATTGAACTAGGATGCTTGATAGTTAAGAAAGGTGTTTGTAGGAATTTAAATATTTTATGTAGTTCATATATGCATAGGCACGATATCTAAAGTAAATAAATAAGTTTCTTAAACGAGATGGAGCGTAAAACACACTCGTGCATATACTCCAATGCTCTATAAAGGGTATGAGTATCCAAAAGACTTTATTGAGGTATCCATATTGAGTAATATAGAAAGGTGGGGGATACTACAATAGGGACATTCTAAAGAATAAATTATATACCTTTTAAGTGTTATTAATGAAAGAACTATTTGAGTGTTGGTGTTCCATGCCTACTTTCATTTTTCTTGGTTATTAATCATGTTGTTTCATGAATTTAACGAGGGAATTTGATTTTCACTTGGTAATTATTATATTATTGGTTATGAGTTATTACTTTAATTTTCAGTTTTAAACTTTGTATTAAGGGGAGATTAGGATGGTTCCTTAAGTTAAAAACTACTCATGATGTTGGTTCTTTGTATAAATTGGTTGTTCTCTTATTTTTTCTTGAGGATAAGCAAAGGCTCAAGTGTGGGGGAATTTGATGAGTGTGAAACATGCATGTGTTGAGGACTCTATTTTATTTCATATTAAGTTCAGAAATGCATTGTTTAGCTAGTTTTTACTTAATTTAGTTAGTTTTATTATTTTATTTTAAAATAGGTGCTTTTATGTTAAATAGGTAATTTTTGTTTAGTTTTTGGTTGTAGGATGCATTTGAGAAGAGATGGAGATAGTGCTTGAAGATAAAGATAAGATTGAAGCTTAAAGTTAGAAGGTTATCCTCGCATCAGGGCACATGGCCATGCGCATGCCCATGTGTGGAGTTGCATACCCATGCCTGAATTGAAGAAGAGCTAGTTACAGAGCACATGCCCATGTGCCAGGCACACGCCCATGCGCATGGCCATGCCTGATTCCAAGATTTCAGAGTTATTTTGATGCATGGGCGTGTCCAATTGTTGCATACCCTTGCATGCTGATGTGGCAGCCAATCAAAAGTGGATTTTAAGCTGGAGTTTAGATAGATAGAAGCTCATCTTTTAAGCCTATGTTTAGATAGAGTTTGGGAGAGTTTAAATGACCTTTTTCATTAGGAAACTAGGTCTTTAAATAGAACCATATATTTTTCATTAAAGAGTTCCTATTTTTTTTTTGTTTTTAAGTTCTGGTTTTAGTTTTCTATTCTCTTTATTCTTCAGAAAATATTTTTTATTTTCTTTTGCTTAATTTATAGTAGAGGAGATACTTGACTTGAAGTTAGAAGAGCAAGGCTTCCTTACATCATTTGGAAGGGGGTTTTCTTGTATCACTCTTTTATTTATTCATATTTATGTTCAGAATGGTTTTCATTTCTCTGTTGTTTTCTTTTATTCTTAACATGAGTAGCTAGATCTTTTCTAGGGTTCTTATTCTGAATTGATCATGTGCTTATTGTGATTTATGTTAAGTTGTTAGATCTAATTCATTGGTTGTTATTGTGCTTAATATCATTTTAGGACTGATCACCCTAAGATTGAATTGACACTATAGGCTTAATCGAGAGATAGGTTATGTAGGATTAGGCAATGACCTATTGATTACTTAATTAGTTGAGAGACAATTAAGTGAATTAATATTTATTAAAGGTTATGATTTAAAATTGGAATTAAAAGGCATTAGGTTGGTGAGAGCCAGTAAACTTAGTATTAATTAATCTTCAACTAATTATAAGTTTATCTGAGAGAAAAATATATGGTTTCTAAGATTCCTTCAAAATGAATTAGAAATAGTTAAACCTAGTTAGTTAATCAATCCTTTAAAATAGTCTAATTGAGAATAAGAACCCCAGCTTTTAATATTTATTTGAATTTGAATTTGAATTTTACTTTAGTTTGTTTTAGTTTTGGTTTTTAAGGAATCTAAACTTTATTTCGTTGTCTGAACAAACGATAATAGTTAGTATTTCAATATTCAATTCACAATCTCTGTGGGACGATATCTTTATTTACTACTTGATACGATTTTGTGCACTTGCGGATTTTGTACACACCAACCGCCATCACTAATCAACGCTCTTGGAGTACCAAACCTAGAGAATATGTTCTTCTTAAGTATTTTCTTGACAAACTTGGCATCATTTATAATGGATGGAATAGCTTCTACCCATTTAGAGACATAATCAACCATGACAAGGATGTACTTATTGCCTAAAGAACTTGGAAATGTTTCCATAAAATTGATACCCCAAACATCAAAAATTTCAACCTCTAGAATATCACTCAAAGGCATCTTATGCTTCTTAGAAATGTTACCCATTCTTTGACATCTATCACAAGTGAGCATAAAATCTTGGGCATCTTTAAATAATGTAAGCCACTAAAATTCACATAAGAGTACCTTAGATGCTATCCTAGATGCACCAAAGTGTCCACTAACCTTCAGAGAAGGGCAATTCCTAAGAACATCCGGAACTTCATCTTGTGGAACACATCTTCTTATCAAGCCATCTTTGCACCTCTTGTATAATAGTGGTTCTTCCCAATAATAAAATTTGACATCATGCAAGAATCTCTTTTTCTGTCTAAAATCCATTCCATAAGGCAATACTCCACTTACTAGATAGTTAGCAATATTTGCAAACTATGGAAGTTCCTTTTTAGCAATTTGTAAAAGTTGTTCACCTGGGAATGTGTCATTGATAGGTACACTATCATCTTGCTTCTTTAATCCCTCTTGATCTAGCCTTGACAAATGATTCGCCATAAGGTTCTCACTACCCTTCTTGTCTCTAACCTCCCAATCAAACTCTTGAACCATTAAAATCCACCGAAGCAACCTTGGCTTGGCATCTTTCTTAATAAAAAGATACTTGAGAGCAACATGATCCGAGCAGACAATCATCTTTTAACCAACAAGATATGCTCTAAATTTGTCAAAAGCATAAACAATGGCAAGAAGCTCTTTTTCGATGGTAGTATAGTTGATTTGAGCACCATCAAGAAGCTTACTAGCATAATAGATCACATAAGACTTCCCCTCCTTTCTTTGGCCTAAAACAGCCCCCACAGCATAATTACTAGCATCACATATAATCTCAAATGGTAATTCCCAATTAGGTGGCTGTAAAATAGAAGCTGAAACAAAAGCTTTCTTAAGCTTTTCAAAGGAATCCAAGCATGCCTCATCACACGCAAAAATTGCCTCCTTTGCTAACAAGTTGCATAATGGTTTGGTAATTTTAGAGAATTCTTTAATGAATCTTCTAGAAAATCCTGCATGCCCAAGAAAACTTCTCATATCTTTGACATATTTTGGAGGTGGCAAATTTGCTATGACTTCAATTTTTGCCTTATCAACTTCAATACCCTGCTTTGACACCATATGGCCTAAAACAATTGCTTCTTGAGCCATGAAATGATATTTCTCCCAATTTAGCACTAATTTATGCTCTTTATACCTTTCAAGAACTTTAGAAAGATTGTCTAGACAATTTGAAAGGGTAGCACTATAAACACTAAAATCATCCATGAAAACCTCTACACAATTATCAATTAGATCACTAAAAATGAAGAACATACATCTTTGAAATGTAGCGAGAGCATTTCATAGCCCAAAAGGCATGCGTCTAAATGCAAAGGTACCATAGGGATATATAAATGTAGTCGTAAGTTGGTCATCGGGGATGAATAGGTATTTAGTAAAAACCACTAAGCCCATTTAAGTAGTAAAAATAAGAAAAAGTAGCTAATCGTTCCAAAACTTGGTCAATAAACTGTAATGGAAAATGGTCTTTCCTAGTTGCCTTGTTAAGCTTTCTATAATCAATGCACGTACACCATCCAGTGACAGTCCTAGTGGGAACTAAATTATTGGACTCATTTTTCATAATCGTCAAGCCACCTTTTTTAAGGACAACTTGAATGGTACTTACCCACTTGCTATCACTAATGGAATATATAATACCATTATCAAGCAACTTAATTACCTCTTTCCTAATGACATCTTTAAGAGTGGGATTTAATCTCCTTTGACCTTCAATGGAAGGCTTAGCATCATCCTCTAAAAGGATTCTATGCATATATACATTTGGGCTAATACCCTTCAAATCATTTATAGAATCACCAATAACACCTCTATGACTAAGTAACACATCACATAAAGTATCAAAATTATTATTAGACAAAAATGAATTTACAATAAAAGGAAATTTAAAGTTAGAGTCAAGAAATGCATATCTTAGATTGGATGATAAAGGCTTGAGCTCTTGCTATAATTCTTCATTTGGTAAAGTAGACTTTGGATCATCATCCCTTCTTAATGGTTCAAACCTTGAAGTTCTATGAGGAGGAAAGTGTGAAGTTGCCTCCATGAGTTTTACATTAGCTTCTTGTATAATGTAGGGCTCAATAGGATATTGCCTTATACACTCATGTATCACTTCATCAATGCATTCATCAATAACATCAAGTGAGTCTATTCTACTTGCCACTTAGATTGGTGTAGTCTTTATCATTTTGAACACATTAAATACTATAGATTCATGTCAATGCGATCTTACCTCTCTTCATGTCAATGATCACACCCGCTATCACCAAAAATGGTCTCCCAAATAAAATTGGGATTTCAAGATCTTCCTCCATGTCCAAAACAACAAAATCGGTAGGTATAAAAAATTTACCCACTTTAGTTGGCAGATTTTCAAGAATACCAAGTGGATAGGTGACAGATTTGTTTGCTATAAAAAGACACATGTTTGTAGGCATAAGCTCTCCCAAGTCAAGCCTTTTATAAATGGAATAAGGAATAAGGCTAACACTAGCACTAATATCACACAAAGATTTATCAAAATGAGTACCACCAATTACATAAGGAATAGTGAAATAACCTGGATCCTTAAGCTTTAGTGGAGATTTGGAGTACATAGCCTTGGATTCTTCAACAAGAGAAACTAATCCATACTCCTCAAGCTTACTCTTATGATTAATGATATCCTTCCAAAACTTGCCCCATGTTGGCATATCTCTAATAGCATCCATAAAGTGTATGGTAATGATGATCTCCTTAAGATAATCAAGAAATTTTCCAAATTGCTTGTCCAAGGTACGCCTAATGAACCTTTGGGGAAAAGGTAGTGTTTTAAGATCTACCTTTGGTTCATCATCTTTGGGTATGGCATCTTCCTTTTTACTCTTCTTAACACCTTCATTATCACCCTTACCACTAACAATAACATTATCATCTCCCTTACTAGCCTCCACCTCTACCACTTCATCATCATCAATCACTTTCTTACCCTTACTAGCAATATTTTTAACCTTTTTACCTCTCCTCAAAGTAATTGCTTGGCAAGTCTCTTTTAGTGTAAACTCTGATTGGCTAGGAAGCTTTCCCAAGGATTTAGAGTTGGAAGAAGAGGCTTGTTGGGCAATTTGGGTTTTAAGGATACGGTTATGAGTAACAAGTTGTTCAAGCTTGGAGATAATTTGCTTAAATTGCTCCTCATTTTGCTTGTTGATGGTAATTTATTGGTTAATGAATTGCTCCATAAGAGTTTCAAGGTTGGATTTGGGTTGGGTAGGATTGAAAGCTTGTTGTTTCATGGGAAATTCGTGTGGATTTTATGGTTCAATGTTTGGGTTAAATTGTGAAGGGTTAAACTATGAGAAACCGGGATGGTTCCTCTATTGAGGGTTATAGGTGTTTGAGATTGGACCAATTCTTTGGTTAAAACCTCCTTGCAAATAGTTTACTTCCCCACTAGAACTTATATTGCATTCATCATATGTATGAGGACCTCCACATAATTCAAAAGTTGAGCTTGCATTTTTAACCAAGTTGATTTGAACTTTACTTACAATCTTTGTTAAATCATCCACCTTGGCATTCAACATATTTATGCTATCTAACTCAAGCATTCCTTTTCCTTTTGCCAAAGTAGTTTCATTACCTATGTAGCCTTGAGATGTAAGTTCTTCTAATAAAGTAGTAGCTTCCGTTGGTGTCTTGTTCATCCATTTACCACTAGAGGCTGCATTTAAAATGCTCCTAGCATCATCGGATAGCCCATTATAGAAAATTTAAGGAATCATCCAATCGGGCAACCCATGATAAGGACATTGCCTTTGAAGCTCTTTAAACCTCTCCCATGCTGCATAAAGTGTCTCATCCTTCTTTTGCTTGAAAGTGCTAATCTCATTGCGAAGCCTAGCCATATTGTGTGGTGGGAAATACTTGTGAAGGAAAGCTTACTTCAATTGATCCCATGTAGTGATAAAATTGCTAGGTAAACTAGCAAGCTAAATCCGAGCTTTGTCCCTCATAGAAAATGAAAACAATCATAGCCTCATCATCCGAAACATTGTTGATTTTGAAGGTTGCACAAACATTAAGAAAAGTGAAGATGTGAGCATATGGATCCTCTCTGGGCAAACCTCTAAATTGATTATTTTGCACCATTTGGATGACACTTGGCTTGATTTCAAAATTATTGTTAGCAATGGTTAGAGCTACAATTCCTCCAGAATTTTCAGTGATATCCGGTAAAGCAAAATCGCCTAGAGTTCTTCTTTGCGGTTCAGCCATATTGACTTATCTTTGTTCCCTGTGCAAGTGATGAAAAGTATGTTCAATTTTAGGGCCAAAGAATAAAATATTACTAGAACTACAAGCATGTCACATTAAAAATCATAAGAAGAATGAAAATATATATATATATATAGTATTATCAAGTAAGAAAATTAAAAATTAAAACTAAACAATCCAAAATCCTAAAGTAACTTTTCTTCATCCTAAACTAATATTAATTTCAAAACCATTCTCTCCGGCAACGGCACCAAATTCTGATGTGGGTTAAAATGTATACCCTAGCTTCTATGGCTAAATATAGGATAAGCAAGGGGTCGAACATAGGGAATAAAGGGGAATTCAAGTATTAATCGAATAAATACAAAGATGAATAGGCTTACCAATAATTAAGTTATAATAAATCAAACTATAAATCTAATTAAATAGTAAAATCCTAAACTCATCCAATTAATAAGAAATAAAATAACAATAAATAATATTCAAAAAAGTGTAGGTGGAGATTACAACATAGAATAGAACAATGAATTATTAATACAAAACAATTATATTAACTATGAATACAATGATTGAAGAATGTGACCTAAAATCCTTAAGAGTAACTCCCGTTGTTAAATAAGGGTATTTCCATCTAGAGTATACAAGCACTCTCGTGCCATTGTAGAGATAGATAAAAACCATGAAGTTCTTTGCCAATTCTTTGATCCCTCAAAGTGGATTTCTTATCTCTAGGTACTTTCCTATCCTTTAAGTAAATTCAAATGTATTTCCACTAAATATCCCAACTCTCATTGTGAATATTTGATTAACCCATCATATATAGTAATAAAGCTTATATAACACAATTAAGTACTCAATTGAAATCAAATCATTCATTCAAATATGTAAAACAATTAATATAATTCATTGAAACTATCATCTATTACAATTCCAACCTACTAAGCAATTAGCCTAGATACATAATTAATAACAATATAAACATATGAAAATAATATTCAATCACCAAAGAAACTATAAAAAGAAAGAGTTAGAAACACTAAGAAATGAATTTAGAGTCTCCAATAATCTCTTTTGATAATGACTTGATGAATGAAAATGTTTACAAAACAAATGATATCTTGATCTTCCTTGAATATCAACAACTTTGATAATATCTATCTCTCTCTAATTTGTAATCTATCTAATATATTTTCTTATAGAGACAAAATAAAGTAGTTATATATTCTAAAGTTGATAACCAAAGGGTACAAGTTATGACAAACAAAAAGCTACAATTCTTGGTGAAGGATCATATTGCTTACAGTCACTTCAAGAGCATTTTCGGCAATCCAGATGAATAAATTAGGTCCAGGTGTCTTCATGGAAGTTATAGCCCTCTGAAATAGCTTTCCAAGCCACTTGAATTACTCAAATCCGAGTTCTGTAGAGGAAGTTATGGCCAAAAGAGTGCAATATGGTCCGAAGGGTCGTGACTCTTCACATCGTGCCGACTCGTGAAGGTTGGTGCCGACTCGGGAAGGTTACTTGCTATCACGACTTGTGAATGGGTAGAGAAGGCATACCGAGTCATGATAGAATACTTCTGTGTAGAGTAGTGAAATTAGTGCCGAGTGGTGACAGTCCACAAACACTCCAAAGCTTGCTTTCTTCATTCCTTTGACTTTAAGTCACTTCAATATGTGCATATAACTTCTATAATCTACAAACAACTTCAAAAACATCTATAAGTCATTAAAATTCATATAAATTCACCAAGAACAATGAAAATCAAAAGCATTTATGATTATGAATAAAATGCATGAAAACTAAACTAAAATGTAAACTAAATGCAACCTAAATATGCATGAAATATCCTAAAACTACTATACTAATTACAATGTATCAGGGTTTACCGCTAATTAGAGAGATTGAGCATCAAATTGACTTCATTCTGGGAGCTTAAATACCTAATAAATCCACCTATAGGAGTAATCCCAAGGAGATGAAGGAGCTTCAGAGGTAAGTAGAGGAGCTTTTGGACAAGGGCTACATTAGAGAGAGTATGAGTCCATGTGCTGTTTTGGTTTTATTAGTACCTAAGAAGGATGGATCATGGTGCATGTGCGTGGATTGTAGAGCCGTCAATAATATCACTGTAAAGTATAAACATCCTATACCTAGGTTAGATGATATGTTAGATGAATTGCATGGGTCATGTGTGTTTTCTAAAATTGATTTGAAAAGTGGATATCATCAAATTTGTATGCGTGAAGGTGATAAATGAAAAACATCCTTTAAAACTAAGCATGATTTGTATAAATGGTTGGTTATACCTTTTGGCTTAACTAATGCACTTAGCACTTTTATGAGATTAAAAAACCACATTTTGTGTGCTTATATAGGGAAGTTTGTTATAGTATACTTTGATGATATACTTATGTAAAGTAGGAGTTTAGAGATTCATGTCTAGCATTTGAGTCTTGTTCTTACTACACTTAGGAAAGAATATTTGTTTACTAACCTTAAAAAGTGTTATTTTTGTTCTAGTTCTATTATATTTTTAAGTTTTGTTGTATTTGATAAAGGTATTGAGGTTGATGAAGAGAAGGTCAAAGCGATCGAGGAGTGGCCTACTCCTAAGTCTATCACTGAAGTGAGAAGTTTCCATGGATTAGCTAGTTTTTATCGTCATTTTGTGAAAGACTTTAGCACTATTAGAACACCTTTGACTAAAGTTGTGAAGAAAAATATGGGTTTTAAATAAGGAAAAGCTCAAGAAGATGCATTTTAGCTAATTAAGGAGAAATTATGTAGTGCACCCTTACTTGCATTACCTAATTTTAGCAAAACTTTTGAGATAGAATATGATGCATTTGGGATTGGTATTAGGGCTGTTTTGATGCAAGAGTAAAGGCCTATTATTTATTTTAGTGAGAAAGTCAATGGGGCAACCTTAAATTATTCTACATATGATAATGAGCATTATGCATTGGTGAGGGTATTGGAGACATGGCAACATTATTTATGGCTCAAGGAGTTTGTTATCCATACAGATCATGAGTCCTTAAAGCACTTAAAAGGATAAGGGAAGTTAAACCGAAGGTATGCTAAGTGGATGGAGTTCATTGAGACATTTTCTTATGTCATCAAGTACAAATAAGGCAAGAAAAATGTTGTAGCTAATGCACTTTCGAGGAGGTATGCATTACTTAATTCTATGAATGCTAAATTACTAAGATTTGATCATATTAAAAAATTTATATGCTAGTGATTTTAATTTCTGTAATGTGTATGAAGCATATGAAAAGGTAGCCTTTTGTAAGTTTTATGGGCATGAGGGATATTTATTTAGAGAGAATAAGCTTTGCATTCCTCAATGTAGTTTGTGTGAGCTTTTAGTAAGAGAAGCTCATGAGGGTGGTTTAATGGAACATTTTGGAGTTAAAAAAACCTTAAATGTGCTTAGTGAACACTTCTTTTAGCCATATTTGAAAAGAGATGTTGAACGTATTTGTGCTAAATGTGTTAAATGTAAATAAACTAAGTCTAAAATTATGCCTCATGGGTTATATATGCCTTGAGATGTGCCTAATGAACTTTGGTTACATATTTCTATGGATTTTGTGTTAGGTTTACCAAGGTCCAAAATGGGCCGAGATTGTGTATTTGTTATTGTTGATAAGTTTAGTAAGATGGCACATTTCATTCCTTGCAATAAAACCGATGATGCAACCAACATTGCAAATGTGTTCTTCAAAGAGGTTGTTCGTTTGCATGGTGTTCCAAAAAGCATTGTGAGTGACAAAGATACCAAGTTCTTAAGTCATTTTTAGCTTACATTATAGAGTAAGTTGGGGACTAAGTTGTTATTCTCAACAACATATTATTCTCAAACGGATGGGAAAATAGAAGTGGTAAATAGAATATTGGGTATATTGTTGCGGGCTATTATTAGTAAAAACCTTAAGAATTAGGAAGAAAGTCTACCATTTGTTGAGTTTGCATATAATAGGAGTGTGCATACTACCATAGGTTATTCACCTTTTGAAGTGTTATATGGATTTAATCCTCTTACACCTCTTTACTTATTACCTCTGCCTTCAAAAGAGCAAGTTAATATAGATGAGGCGAATAAGGCTAAGTTTGTGAGAAATTTCCATGAGAGGGTTAAACAAATAATTGAGAGAAAGAATGAGCAATATACAAATCAAGCTAATAAGGGGCGTAAGCAAGTTGTATTTGAACCAAGAGATTGAGTTTGGGTACATATGTGCAAGGAAAGGTTTTCTTCCCAAAGAAAGTCTAAGTTGCAACCACGTGGTGATGGACCATTTCAAGTAGTAGAGCGCATTAATGACAATGCCTGCAACTAGATCTAAAAGGTGAGAATATTGTGAGTGCCACTTTCAATGTTACTGATTTAGCTCCTTTTAATTTTAATGTAGGTTTTGATTCGAGGATGAATCTTCTTGAGGAAGGAGGGAATTATGAGAATCAAAGTTAACGAAGGGGGTCAAAGGATCCTTTACAATGAATTGGTGGTCCAATGTCGAGAAACCGAATCAAACTTGCTAACGTGGCACTTTCAAAGTTTATCTACAACCTTCTAGCTAAGGAGAGTGTGAATTTTGAAGATGTCAAAGTTGAAGAAGCATCATCAAGGATTGTCAATGTGTTTTTGGTGAGTTCTCAAGGCTCTGAAGGAGTTTCAGGTTCAACACGCCCATGTCCCGATTCACATGGTCGTGTTAAATGTGCTTAAAAAAGGCAGAGGTGTACACGCCATGGGACACGCTGTCCCTGCCCGTGTCTGCAATACGCCCATGTATTTTTCCATGTTCAACACTGCCAAATTTTAGGGGTTGAAACACGGCTGTGTATCGCATTTTGAGTCAAATCAGAATTAATTAGGATTTGATTATTTTGATTCCTATTTTTAGTTTTAGGGTTTAGTGTAGGAGTTCTAAGTTTAATAGGACTTTCATAGCCTTTATTTTCTTATAAATAGACATCATTCTTGATGTAAAAAGAATTAAGTTTTGAGATCAATATAATTTTCTAGGAATTTATTTCCTTTGGTTCTTGCATGAACTATGTTGACCTTTTCAAGCTAATTGCTTATGGCGGCCATCCTTATTCCTTATCACCATCTTATTTTTTTTTCGTTCTAGGGTGTGGCAGAAAACACTCTAAGTTTATTTGATCAATTTGTAATGAAGGTCTTAGGTTTAATATACCTAAGGTTTGGATTGGTTAACTCAAATGAATTTGGGGTTTCTTTCTTTATCTTTTTTTTATTATTATTGATTATTCTTTCCGTAAATTTTGATACTTTCTTGAACCCATGTGGTTTTATTCAAGATTGTTAAGATTTCCCTATCAAGATCACATCAATGTCTAATGCTATTTAGTTCTTCAAGCACATATTGGCATTGAAATTTGTTCTTACTACACATCACAACGTCAAAATCAGCCACTCTTGAAAATTTATTTTTAATAATTTTGTCTAATGCTATTTAGTTCTTCAAGCACATATTGGCATTGCAATTTGTTCTTACTACACATCACAACGTCAAAATCAGCCACTCTTGAAAATTTATTTTTAATGATTTTTACTAAAAGTAATACTATGGTGAGGGAGAAAGTTATAAAATACAACTTAGTTAAATATAAAATGTCAAGGCAAATATACAACCCCAAAGCAAAGACATAAAAGCATGCACAAAACATAACAAAATTTATAATTTTCAAAATCCTAGTACCTTGATATAAATATTCCTTCGCCACTCTTACGAATTGTAGGGTCCCGCGGATGAAAATACGTAATCGTAATTGGTTAACATCATGAAAAAGTACCAAGTTACTTACAATTACAATGCCCAATAGTATAGCGGTTCACAAATAAACAGCAAGCATGCTCAGCATTTATAAAAAATAACAAGATGCAATCAGTATAATGCAAGAGTTGCAATTATCCCATATATTGAAACATCTAACATAGGCTCCACCAAAACAAAACAAACATTTTTTGATAGTTTCTAAACTAACAATCCAGAAGATGAATAATGTGTCTCAAATGATGTGCATGAAACTGCATAGTATTATTACGGTAATTAAAAGAAGGGTTATTTGCAAATATATATATATATATATATATATATATATATATATATATATATATATATATATATATATGACCTTCGGCGATTTTAGAGATTTAATCATATCTTTTTAATTTTAGCAAAATAAAACACCAACTTATAAATCTTGGCAACTCGAAATACCGATAGAAATTCCGATGATTACTTTCTGACATGGCAGCCAGAATTTCTATCGGTGTTTCGAGTTGTCAAGATTTATAAGTTGGTGTTTTAATTTGCCAAAATTGAAAAGATGTGATTAAAACGCTAAAATTGCGAAAGTTATGATTTTATTTGTAAATAACCCATAAATTAACTTTAACTTATACAATTTTCAACGATTGTAATTTACATAGTTATATATTATATTTAACTGTAATTTTTATATTTCTAATAAATATTATATAGCTGTACATATAGATTGTTGTAGTATATACACATATCATGATGACACGCTAATATAGTTATTTTTTATGGACACTAATTTAGTTATTTATATGAAGTTAATAATGATAAACTATTTTCTCAAAAAAAAATGATAAGCTAAGTGATGGAATATGGTAGAAGACATTTGGTGTGAATTCTTATTACTCAAAAGACTCACATTTGATTAATCCTTAATAACTTCATATGTCATCATGATATATGTGTACACTACAACAATCTATATATATAGCTATAAAAAATTTATTAGAAACATAAAAATTATAGTTAAATATAATCTATAGCTATGTAAATTACAATCATTGGAAATTGTATAAGTTAAAAGTTAATTTATGGGCGATTTGTAAATAAAATCATGACTTTCGTGATTTTAGCATTTTAATCATATCTTTTCAATTTTAGTAAAATAAAACATCGACTTATAAATCTTGGTAACTCGAAACACCGATAGAAATTTCGGTAATTACTTTCTGACGTGGCAGCCGGAATTTCTATCGGTGTTTCGAGTTGTCAAGATTTATAAGTTGGTGTTTTATTTTGCCAACATTAAAAAAATATTATTAAATCGCTAAAATCGCCAAAGGTCATGTTTTTTTTTGCAAATAACCCTTAAAAGAATGAAGAAAAAAAAAGCAAGGAAATAGAAAATAGATTGTATATAGATAGATAAATGAGTAAGACGAGAAATACGGTTTAAATTGAAACTGATATAATGAAGAAGAATACAATTTAGTATAAGATTTTTAAAGATAAAATAGGATATTCAATATGGTTACCAAAGATTCTTCTTATATTTTTATTAAAATATTATGAATTTTAAAAATTGAACGCATCAATTAAAATAAAAAAAAATACTGAATAGAAATTACAGGATTCCACATTTAATATATATATAAATTATTAAAATTGTTAATTTATCCAATATTAGTATATGTATAAAAATAATAATAAAATTATTGAGCAATATACAATATATTGAGAAATGATGTTATAAATTTAATTTGATTAAAATATAGACCTTATAGAAATATATAAGATGCAGTTAATTAAAATAAAGTAATAACTTATTAATTAAAAAATATTTTATTTTATTAATAATTTTTTAATTCCGAAATTGTTAATTCACAGAGATTATACCACATTGGCTGTCAATTCCAATCACTTTTTTGTCGGTTCAGTTAAACATAATACGCTTAGGCCTTACTTGGTTGGACATAATGGGCCTTGTAATTGAATGCTCGTTACATTCTATGATCCATTACCATACTTGGTAGAGGATTCTTTTTTTGTTCCAATGTAATGGGGATTACAAAGGGAATCCTCGTTACTTTTAAAACTGTATTTGGCAATTCATAAAAAATCTGTGTATTTCTCATTACAATACATCTTAAAAAAATTACAAAAAATGCCCCACTTTTTAATTTTATTTACTTGAAAGTCTTAACTTTTAATTTATTACTTCTATGTTCAATTTTATTTTCATATATACCCTCATATCCCATTTTATTTTCTCACATGGTCCATTATTTATTTTAATTTTATTTTAATTTATTTTTTTTATTTTTTACTGTTCTTTTTTTTTTCTTTTTTTTTCTCTTTTTTTTCTTATGCTCTTTTTTTTTTCTTTTCCTATTTTTTATTTTTATTCTCTTTATTTTTTATCTCTCTTTTTTTTTCTTTTTTTTTTCTTTTTTATTTTCTATTTATTTTTTCTCATCCTCCAATTATATGTCGTCACCATTACTCTAACACGGCATCGGTAAAATAATCAAATTAATATGTTCTGAACATTCTGATAATTATTTTACGGATTCAAATGCATTCAAGAACATATAAAAGTAACATTATTTTTTTCTAACTGAACGTTGTAGCTTGATCATCTACAGTGTACAGTGCGCAAATTACAAAATCCATAGCCATTCAACTAAAAATAAAGACCCACAAGTACATTACTGCCGATGCTTCGTGACTTGATCGTTGAAAATTGTTAACATCATCTGGTTTCTTCTTCATGGTAAATAAAGCTCTAGTGTTTTTCCTCATGAAATCATCTGCTGCTTTTTGTAGCAAACACAAAAATGGTAACGGAAGATTTAATCAATTAATGTTTTATAACAAGCTAACACAACACTAGTAGCTAATGAAAATTAAATTTTTAATTATTTTTATTGAAAAATTATTTAATAATTTAAATTTAATTTTTTAATATTAGGTATTGATATTATTATATTATACCAATAATAGATACAATTATAAATTTAAAAGTTGATAATGAAAATAGTAACCAAGTATATGACATGAAAATTTAAATTTAATTCATTACATTATATGACATGAAAATAGTCTAACCAAATATAAAAATATAATACTTATTACATTACATTTGTTTTAAAGTTCATATAATAACCAAGTATGATAATGGAATGATAAATACATTCCATTCCATTGCATTATCAATTTCATTACTTTGCTCATTACATTTTATTCCATTACTACTAACCAAGTAAGGCCTAAAAGTAACAAGAAACAAATAACAATAATAATTCTTAAAAAAATTTAACTTTATGAAAGTGCCAGAGAATTAAAAAATTATTTAAAATAACAGACACAATAATAAAAATAGAGAAAAATAAAAATACATAAATTTAACGTGGTTAAATGTAAATTTATATTCACATGAAGTAGAAAAAAATTTACTAATTAAAATTAAAGATTTAAAAAATAATAATAATATAGAATTGAACACTTGACCCTTAAATTTAAATGCACCCAAATAAACTCATTATGTGGCACACTTTTTGGGACCCAATAGCCAATGCACATAATTGTAGCCATAAAGTAAAACTATAGGATCAAAATTATACTTTTTTCCTTAAAACAATATGGGTAGGCTAAATAGGTAAAGTGGCAATACGCCTCCTAAACTTTCTCTCGAAGTGCAATTTTCACTAAAATTAACCTATTGGACTAATTAATTCTTAAAAACTTCAAATTGGACTAATTAGTTCTTAAAAATGAGAGAAAACATAATAAAAAATGTCCCCGCACCTGATCAGGAGTGGTGAAATAAAATTCATAAACAAATGAACATAGCCGTTGAACTTTTTTTTAATAAGTTCATCTATGCATACATCGATACCCTTAGAAGTTCCTCGCCTAGTCAAAATCCAACAAAAACTCAATCAGATGAGCATTGACAGATCACTATGACATTAAAATAAGCAAATTCAGTTCATATGCTAATTTAGTTTTTATGCCAACTCATATACACGGGTGAGTATTGACAGCAACAAAAGCAAACTCAGTTCATATGCTTAATGATGTACTTAATGATAATCATTAAAATCATTCATGTAGTGGTGTAACGTATTCAAACACAAACCAAGATTCACAAAATTAAGTGAAAACACAATGAAATTAAGTGACCCTCTCAGGCTTTATGCCAGATTCTCTCTTCTGCTTTACCAAATTTCTGCTTCTGCTTCTTCTTCTTCAGCAGAATTGGCCTTTATGCACAAAAGCTCAACAACTTTCATAAAATTAAGTGAAAACACAATCAAAATAAGTGACCCT
>CATIWO010038114.1:0-10122 GCA_949673435.1 Macaranga tanarius
TCGTCGTGAGTATGATGACCAGGTTAGCGTTTTTCGGCGTGAGCTTGAGACTTTGACGAGGTGGGCACACATTTCTGGTATGCGACCTCCTGTACCTCCACAGTCATCTTGTTCTCTACCTTCACACACAGCTCCTTCAGATGCTGAGGGTGATCTTGGTCCAGATCACACAAATTTAGGAGACTAGTAGGTTTTCACATTTTATGTATGAAATTTTAATAATTGTTAATACATTTGTACGTTTTTCGTACATTATTAATTTAATATAATGTTAATTTGTGTTTCAAATATATTATTTATTTATGTTCTTTAATACGATTATTTTTTATAATTAAATTTTAATTAATATTTTATATAATTTACAATTATTAAAAAAATTATTAAATAATTATAATTATTAAATAAATATAATTATAAAAAAAATTACTTTTACCGACGGATTTAGCGATGGACAGTCCGTCGCTAATTTGCGACTGATAATAGTTCGTCGCTAAATCCATCGCTAATTTACCAACGGATTTCGAAAATCCGTCGGTAAAATTTAGCGACGAGCATTTTCCCGACGGAATTTTTTCTGTCGGGAATCCGTCAGTAAATGAATTACCGACGGATTCGAGGCTTTTAGCGACAGATTTTTCCGTCGCTAAAAGCCTCAATTCTAGTAGTGCATTAGATTGACAGAAAATTTAAAAATGCTACTTTATTATTGATAATAAACCAACAACTTACAATAGATTTTGATAAGACTCAAGAATTCACAACGGTTTTGATAAATTTTGATAAGGCTCTCTGGAGCCTAAAACAAGCGTTGATGAGCTTTTATACAGTTTAAGAGCTCAAAACGGGCATTGATAAGTTTTTAGAAGGTACAACTGGGACCTGCTTTCAATGTATAAAACTTTATATTGTGAAGGTAATGTGACGAAAAATATTTATAGATGTATATATATATCTCATTCTTTTATTATTATTATTATTATTTTAATTTAAAAAATTTACTATAATTAAACAGTCATTAAGACAATTACTGACTCGTTCTTTTATTTAAGATTATAGAAGTTTGAGTATCAAAGATTATAGAAGTTTGAGTATTAAATCATTATAGATACAATGATCATTATAGATTTATTTTTTTGTTAAATAAAAATAAAATTTTATTTTCTTTACCTTTTCTGTTTTTCACGTTATTTCTTTTCACCTTCATCCTCATCCGAATTTAGTCTCATGAATATTTTACACGACATAAGTGGGGCTGTGAGGATCTAATAAACGTTGGAAGTGACATCATTTTGCTGATGTCAATTGTAGTTAGATAAGGACTGGGGACAAAAATCACAAAACATGTGCTAAATATGATAATTGTATTATATTAATTATGTGGTTGTCATCCATAAAAGCAGCAACAAGTAGGAACACAACACTTGTTGCTCTAAAAATTATACTTTATTTTAACTTTTACACATGTTAAAAATATATAATATATTAATAATTATAACAATTATAATGCATTTTTAATTAATATTATATTTTATATTATTTGATAAAATAAAAATTTATTAAATAAATTAATGAAGAAATTATTTTTATATAAAAAATGAGTTTATAATTTTGCATCTGAAATAATACTTGTCAACAACTTAAAGAGGTTTTTCATGGTTTCACACGCTATAGTGGCAACTGGGGTCTTAACAATTGATTTTTGTCGAATTTCAACCACGTGTTCGAACGGTCAATGTGGCAAACTGTGACATCACGAAATGAAAGTCATCAAGACACGTTTGTTGGTAGTTTTTTTTTTTTAATTATATTTGGCATACATTAAGACATGCTATTATGAAATATTATCCACTAAATTACTATAATATATTTGGAATAAAGGTCAATTTTCCTCCCAACTTTTCGATAAGGATCAAATTAGCCATTTTATAATTTTTTGGGTCAATTTAACCACTAAATTATTCAATAAATGTCAAATTAGCTCTGACAATTATATTTACCCCTTATTTTTGACAACTAAGCAAAAAAACTCTTAAATATTTACAAAAACCTCCCTAATATTTTACTCATTTAACAAATTAATCTCTATTATAGTAAAGAAAACTTTTTTAAAATTAAAAAGTTCAAATAGTATTTAGAACTCAAATATTTTTATATCATATAAAATTTAACGAAATAATAATATATTATATAAGTAACATCTGTGACCTTGAGGTGACTAGTCGGTATGATTAAATAATAATATTTAATTTTAAATTGGTGGAGAATAAATTAATTTAAGGACAAAATTGATAAAAGGATAGGATTTAATTAAACTAAGGGTAAATTACTATTTTCCCCCTGAGGTTTGGTGTATTATACTAATTGGTCCCTGCATTTTGAAAAATATATTTATTCATCTTTCAATGTTGGTCAAATAAATTAAAAAGTCCTGTTATTTTTTCTGTTAAGTTGGCGTTAAATGTGGATAAATGGTCTCGACAGAAGGACTATTTAGTGTAACGGAACCAAAATGCAAGGACCAATTAGTACAATACACCAAAACTCAGGGGAAAATAGTAATTTACCCTTAATTATTTGGTCGAATTCTTGACAGAAGGACTATTTAGTATAACGGAACTAAAATTGGAGGATGAATAAATATATTTTTCAAAATGTAGGGACCAATTAGTACGATACACCAAATCTCAGGGGAAAAATAGTAATTTACCCTTAAACTAAAGAAAACTGAGGAATGACTAAAGAGGAATGAGTAAGAAGTTTAAGGACCAAAAAAATATATTTTAAATATATGTTAAAACTTGGAGAAGGGGATTTGCTACAATAACAAGAAAAAAATTAATAAAATTTATGTTAAAACATGGACAAGGAGATTTACTACAATAAAAAGAATAAAAAAAAAACAGAGAATGAAACATTTGAAGAAAGAAGAAGAGGAAAATGTAACAGAGAAGGAAACATTTGAAGAAAGAAGAAGAAGAAAAAGTTAGGAGCTTTGGCTTGGTAAGAAATTAACTGGGTAAAACAATTGTTCAAGAGAAGTTTAAACTTTGGATTTCTGCAAATTAGTAAGTGAAATCTTCTATATTTCTTCTCTTTTAAATCTTTAAATTTTATGCTTTAAGATTTATGTCAAAGAATATTTAAACTTTTGGTTTTCTTAATATTTGATTAAGGATAAATAACTTGGTTTTGTTAGGGTTGTTATTTAAACTTCTAATTGATTTCTTTACTTGAGAATGACAAATTATTGAAATTAATCAAATACTTGTTCAAGTTGAAGTGTACAAATTATGTTAAGTTTAAATTAAGAACCTTTGAAAATTTTAATGATGAAATTATTTAAGTTTGAATGAATTTCCTGTTATAATTTCAATCTCCATCATGGTATCAGAAGTTACTAAATTACTCTCCTTCAAGCTCTAAAATTTAGTTGTTATGATTTTTCTTCTTGATTTCTTGAAATTTAATTGATTATGAATGAATTGGGTTAAGTCTTAGTTTAGAAGTTATATATGTAAGTTAAACAAGTTTAAAAAAGGTGTTTGACCCTCTGAAAATTGAGATATAAAGATTGAAATAAATTAGAAAGAAAAATAACTTCTAGAACAGAGCAAAATAGAGTGTGGAATGTTGTAGGTACCTCTGCGGGTCACTAAGGTGATGCCTCAGCACAGAGGAGATGCTTCAGTGGTGCCTCAACACTAAGGAGGCGCCTCTGTGTATTGCACCAGCAACCGGATAGCCCAAAACTTAAAACACGGCAATGAAACTTCAACCGAAAATATGTATACACATATATGAACACTTATTTCATTAAATACAACTAAAAAGGGACCGAATGAGACTTATTTTTAGTAAAACATGTGTAGCTAAATTCAAGGTATGTATATATGTATATACAAGCTTTATCAATTTAAGAAATGATTTTATAACTTAAGAAATGGAGAAGTTAAAGGAAACATGCTACAACATCCAAATTCTAAGTGAATACAGAAATTATTCAAGTCTCTGATATAAAGACTAAAAATATGAAATGTTCTAATTAAACCAATTACGATAATGGTTTTGGAAATTTACAATAAGAATGTTCAAATGAGAATGATAATGATGATTTACAAAAGTGACAATTGAAGAACGTTACGGAAATGGATGTGAAAAAAAGGCATAAGAAAATAAAAATAATACACTAATATACTAGAACTTTTAAAGAATGGTATAACAATGAGCACAAGCACATATGGTACTAAGAGATAGTAAGTCCATGTTAGGGACATGGCAGGGTCTGGTGAGTTGGCATGATGTATCTGAGACACAGTCTTTTACCTTATATGATAAGATATAAGACTGTACGTGGGATACGACATTTGAGAGGAATTGAAGAAAATGTAATTTAGCTTTATCTGATCAGAGTGAATACGATAAGGCCTTAATTGTGACAATTGCTTTGGGTTGTGCAGGTGCAACCTCTGGAGGTCAGGGTAGCATATTATTGATGAATAATTAGGATAACCTTATGTGTAGTGACATTACTAGCCAAACTGATATCTACTTGTGCATATGGTGTAATACTCCAAAATTAATGCAAATACATCTAAAAATTATGGAGCTCTATATGAGATTATAATATTTTCTAAAGCTTAATTAAACGTTGTGATGATCACCAAGGTATGAGTTTTGGCATGAAAACAAGATGCCAAGTGGCAAGTACAACTAGGTTGTATGAGAATTAGTATGATGATGAAGAAAGTTTTATGAAATAAAATATTTAAGTCTTTGTTAAATTATGTTAAGCTTGGAGAATCTTATAAGAGATTATAACTATGCATGAGCAATGCAAGTTGCATAACATGAAAAAAAATATAAGTAAATATTTATATGGACACCAATGTTTGTTCCACAGCACAAGAGCGTGGTATCAAAAAGTTATTCAAATATTTAAATTTTAAATTTTAACTTCAGACGTTTGAGTTATTTAAATATTTATCCTACTGGCGTGATAGAAGTGTAATAATAATATATGTTTATTAGAAATGCTTTAAAATGTGCAAATCTTTCTCGGCTACATTTTGATTTTTAAATATTTACTTATGAGATTTGTTATTGGCGTTCTAATACAATGTTATTCTTTGGGTAGTTCCTATTGTACTTTGTTTCATTCAATGAGTATTTTCTCTCAAAAATACTCACCACTCCTTTTTATAAAAATTCATAGAATAACAGATTATTATGAGTAGCTATATAGAAGATAGTTTGGTGTGTAGTAGGTAAAGCAAGTACAGTAGAGAGCCTTAAGAATAATGTTCTATTAGAATATTTAGTAACAAATATGTTATAGGTTTGAGCAGTTTGTATTCAATAGTTTTGTAATATGAAATTTTTGTATAAGTAAGAAGGAGAATATTGGAATAGTTATCTTGTAATTGTTATTCATACTAGTGGGGTATATTACATTTATGTGTTTAAGTTATAAGATTTAACATTTTAATGGATGAAATACAAGTGATATTTGACCACATCAGTACTTGAGTTAGTTAGGTTAAGGGTGCGACCTTGTAATAAGGGTATTGATGGGGCGAGATGTTACAATATAAATCTAATTATGCATAAAATATATATTTTTAATATAATCATGCATTATATTCAATTTTTATATCATTGTTTATACCCGAATATAATTTTGGGCTTGCAATTAAAATTGAGGCCCACATGAAGCCCAGCATCAAACATCCAGCCCGTTCAAATTTTTTCGAGGAAAGAAAACTTTAAGTTAAAGCAAAAAGCTTCTGGAGGTAACCAGAAAAATTTGACAGAGGCTGTAGAATTGCTAGAGGTAATCCAAGAGGCACGCAAGTTATAAAAGTTATTGAAGAAATTATTAAAGGTAATCATGGTGACATTCAATGGAATTTGCTTCTGCATGAAGATGGTGGACTATAAAGGGAGGCGAGCAGCATCAACATCAAAGAACAACCAATCCAATCAACATCCAACAAAACCAATCCAATTAACATCAAAGACAACCAATCCAATCAACAACAATCAGCAAATCAACAAATCCAATTTTAGCAATTTTCTATCACTTATAGCATTTTTAAGCTTTCATTCCAGCAAAGTTTGTATTACTGCTATTGTAATACAGTTTCAAATTTCCTTAAGCATATTGTTATTTTTTTATCATTACCTCCAGCATACTTTCATTACCTCCAACAGAATTTCAATTTTCTTAAAGTATATTTTCATTACCTCCAACAGAATTTCAATTTCCTCAAAATGTACTTTCATTACCTCTAGCCTATTTTTAATTATCTCAAGCATACTTTCATTACCTCCAATAAAATACTCTAATATTTATCATTAATTAAAAATTTCAAATCCCTTGGAACTCAAACAAATTTTGGTAAAGGCGTTTGGGAATTCACAATTATCTGAAAGAAGTCAGTATCTACAAATTTAAAAAATCAATCTTCCCTGGCACGCTCGAAAAATCAAATTTTCTAAAAATTGCACCAACAATCTTTTGGCACTCTTAGTGGGACTTCACATCCAGTTTGCCAAAAAATTATGCCAACAATCTTTTGGCACGCCCTGTGGGACATATTCCAGTAGGATGGCCAGACTCAGAAGCGGAAAAAACATCTCTGATGTTGGTGACTCTACCAACAATCCGCCAGTAAACACTACTGGTGATGTCACTGAACAACATGATAACTTGGTGCCTTCTGAACAGACTCAATCCGTGAGTGGAGCACATACTGGCTCTGATGGCCAAGAGAGAAATTATTGATACAACTGCAACTGCAACTGAGGGCTCAGATGCCCAAACCATCTTTGCTGATGAAATGAAAGAGGTTTCAAACTCATTGGCTTTAATAAGTGCCACTCTGCAGAAAATTAATGCCTCATTCACCAAAATGGATTAGAGCATGAAGCAAAACCCATCTCCAAGGGTAACAGGGCCATCCCAAGGAGATACTAAAAATTCATCAGCTGCTAGACTTGGAGTCTAGAATCTGGTGGAAGAAAGGTATATTCCCCCACATAGGAGGGAAGAATCTGGCAAAGGAACAAATTTGAACACTGCTCAAAATAGTAACAATGGTAATGGTGCTAATTCTGTTAGATTAACTCCTAATAACTAAATGTTTGGCAAGACAAATCCCAATTTGCAACCTGGAATTTATGATTTGGAGACTAATTAGCAGGGAAGGAGCTTGGGGGGGCAATGTTCACCAAGGGCAAATTCCATTACCCCAAGGACATATGACATTTCCTCTAGGCAACTTACCATTTCCTCAAGGGCCAAATGCAATACCTCAGCCTTATCTGCCATTACCTCAAGCCCCAAGAGGTGGAGGAGTTAATTTGAATGATGTACGGGATGTTGTGCAGGAATTGTATAGGCCTGGACTGCGCCAAATTGGCTGCCCTAAATTTCACAAGTCATATCCTGATGCAATTAACAGAGATAACCCATATCCCAGGGGATATCGTATTCCTGAATTTTTATTATTCTCTGGGGAAGAAGGGCAGTCTACTTTGGAACACATAGCCCGGTTCATAATCCAGTTTGGTGAATTGGCTAATTATGTGAATTTTACTAATTACCGTCTGAGGTTGTTTCCTAACACACTGACAGGTGCAGCCTTCACATGTTATGCTACACTGCCGAGGAATTCTATTTTTACTTGGCAGGAGATGGAACGATAGTTTCATACACAGTTTCTCCGAGCAGAACCTGAAGTGTGCATAGCAGAACTGTTAAGGGTGAGTCAAAGTGCTGGTGAAACTGCAGACATGTTCATTACAAGGTTCAAAAAGATGAGGAATAGGTGTAAAATATTTTTCCCTGAGTCAGAGTATGTGAAAATGGCTCAGAGGGGTCTGGATATTGAGTTACGAAAGAAATTTCAAGGTATGGAATTTCGTGATTTTTATGAATTAGCTACAAAGGTTAGTGAGTATGAGGAGCTCTTACGAGAGGAAAATCAAAGAAGGAAAAATACTATGGGTACTTATTTCTAGGATGTATCAAATATTGAGGTAGCAGTAGCTGATCTGGTGGTTACTAGTTCCTGTGTTTGCCCACTATTGGAAAAGAAAGCCCCAGAAGCCTGGAAGAAGCCTCAAGGATCCAATTCTCAAAATCAGTATACCTTTGAAGTTTTAAAAACAGAACAGATCTTTAATTTTCTCTTAAAGGAAGATTTCATCAAATTATCCCCAGACTATAAAATTTCTTCCAAAGAGGAATTGAAGGGAAAGGATTACTGTAAGTACCATAGCTCATTTAATCACTCTACTAATGCCTGTTGGGTGTTTAGAAATGTAGTACAGGATCAGATCAATAAGGGTGTTCTAAAGTTCCCTGAGAAAAAAATGCAATATTGATTGCGGAAGTTCCTTTTCCCCCAGTGGCTATAGTAAATTCTGTCAATGTTGATTTGAGAGCCTTACTCGATGTAAAGAAATAAATAAAAGAGAAGCAGGAAGTCTAGGATACACTAGGCCAGCTTTCTAGCAAGTTTGATTATATGGTGAAATATTCTAAGCCACCTGCTAATAATATTCCTATGAGTGGAACTGTTTCTACAGGATGGAGGAAAAAGGGCATAGAAGGACAGATATAGAGTTCAAATAGAGAGCCATTCAAAGGCAGGAGCCACTGGAGACCATAGTCACGGCCAAATTTCACAAATGGAAGATTTTCCCCTTCCTTTGCACTAGAAAGGAATTACAAGCCTAGAGGAAGGAGAGATGAAAGAAGGTCCCTACCAAGGTTTCAGAAAAGACAGCCCAGATTCATTCTACCCCCTCATGTACAATCCAACCAGCAATGGCGAATGGTGGAACATAAAAAGTTTCCTCAGCAACTTACTCGGACGCAGAAGAGGAGACTTCAAAGGCAAAGAGCAGCTGAACAAAGGCAAAAGGAACCAGAGACTCAATCTAGTGCAATATCCAAATTCAGATGCAAGGCAACTGAGGATCCAACTTCTGATATGGAGATGGAAGTATCTGTTAGTAGCTCAAATAATTTGATACTATTTGATGAGGAACCAAATGTACTGAATGACATGGAGATTGATAGCTTTACTATGGATGGTGAACCAATGCCATCCGGGTGTGCTACATCCTCAGTCACCCTGCCTGAAGAATTCATGATGCAACCAAGTGATGCTAAGAAGGAAGTGATCAAAATTCAAAACACTCGGGGGGAAATACCCTTAGAAGATGAGAAACTTATCAGTGGAATTATAATTTAGGCCACTAGGCCGAATTTTCCTAAAAGAATTATCATGGAGAAACCATCTGTGGAGGCTACTAGACACATCAGGCCTCTTTATATTAGAGCACATCTTAATGGCAAACCCTTTTCCAGGGTTCTTATTGACAATGGGTCGGCAGTGAACATTATGCCATCCAGGTTATTGCATGCGTTTGGTAAAACTGAAGAAGAGCTAATAGTCACAGTAGGGCTGAGCACGTGACGGAGAAAAAATTGAACCAAACTAAAAATTCGAACCAATAGACCAAAAAACCATACCAAACCGATTAATTTTAACCCTGAACCGAATAGAACCAGACCATTTTACTAATTCGGTACGGTACTGAGGATTTATAAAAAAACCGAACCAAAATCGAACCAAAAACCGTATCGAACCGAAAACTGAATATAGTACCGAATATTATATATATATACTATAAAATTAAGTTCAATAATAAATATTAATATCTATATATTATTATTAGTATTATAACAAATATTAAAATTACTTAAAATAAAATATTATTCACTACTAATTCACTATTAAATAAAAAATAAATTATTAAACATAGTAAAAATTTGTATTTTTATAATAGAATTATATATTTTTAATAATAGTATTATTACTAGAAATAGACTAATCGTATTATTAATAAACGTTATAATATAAATTGGCATTCATATTAAGTACTAATACTAATTAAGAATAATTTAAGTACTAAGTATATGTTATTCAATATTTAATTTAATATTAAGTAAACAAACACAATTAAAGTATTAAAGTTAAATAATTTAGCATGCATTAATATCAATATTAAGAACTTACATAAATTTGGTGTAAATTATTATTGATAATT
>CATIWO010038136.1:0-10708 GCA_949673435.1 Macaranga tanarius
TTTGCATCTATGAGATCAGAGCTACTGATTGAGCTTAAATTACTCTTATTCATTATTGCTGCTAGCTGATGCTATTTTATTTCTCTTAAACTCTTGAGATCTATAAAATTTTCAACTTTATACAGAAAATCTCCCATAAAGACAAAGATGACAGAGCTGCAGAGAGACTACCCTGAACTGCAACATGAATATGCAATGACAAGCAACAAGCAAAAAAAAATATAGCGGGATGGAGTTTCAATTGGAAAGAGATCAGGAAGTCATCTCTGAAAAACACATGCAGATAAAACGAGTGAATGACAGGAGAGATTCAATCCACTAATCAGTAGAGTCAATTTCGGAAGAAAGCAATCCATATCATAGTTTTATAACAAAAAATAGAAACAAAATACTTGAGAAGAAGCAGTAAAGTCTCAATTGTAATGAAACCCATTTAATTCCACAAACCACAGATATCATGTTTCCCAATGTCCTGCCTGTTTAAAGTTATAATCTAACTGTTTCACTTGCTCAAGAGGTCGACAAAACAACGAGTTATGTAAAATTCTTTAAAATCCTAGTCATTTCCTTTTGGAATCAAAGCACTCCCATAAAATCTAATGGTAATGGAACTATTGAAGGTCGGATCATTTGCTCTCAGCCAAGGATTAAGTGGTTAATGAAACAAATTACAAAGAATTCTAATGTGATCAAGCACAATGCTGAAAAACAATGCAAGGGAACTTCCAGGATGTAACAACGGAGTTGAAAATCCTATTCTATTGATAATTCACAAGCAGGTGTTGTGTTGACAGTCTGAACTAGAAAATAATGTTTAGGCGTTCAACAGTCAACAGCACCACCCACACTTAAAATAAATCACCCCTGCTCCAGAGATATACCATGCAAATTGTCTAAAACACTACCATGAATATATTCCACCAAGGCAGCCAGCCTGATCTCTAATAACCTTAAAAAGGACATTATAATTCAATCATCACTTGTCAAAATCAAAAGCCATCCATTACTATAAAATATAATGAAGATACAGCATGTTTCAATATCACAGAAGCATGAAAAACACACGAATCTTAATCAATCAAAATCTCATTCAGTTGTGTCGTAGGAGTACTGGATTAAGATGATCAATTCACAAAAAAAAAAAAAAAAGACAACCGGCTCCATATCCCAGAACATGAAAATCTGGAAGACTCGGAAAGAAGAAAGGGCCGAAAAGACCAATAACATGACAAAGAATAGATCACAATGAGAGGGAACATTCTAGAAAATACACCAATATAGGAGAACCGTTCACATTCTAGAAGCTTGATCCCTGTCCTAATAAAACTGACAGTCTGTATAATTTTAAGGGAGTTAAAGGAGAAAGAAAGCAACCCTAACTAATTTTTAAACCTCTCAAACTCATTATCTCAAAGCTATTTCTAAATGAAGTATTGGAGTATGCATGATAGACACCCTGCCACTATCTCACTGTCTGTCGCAGGTCCTAAGCCACCATCAAGAACAGTTCTAGGCAGAAGCTCTCACCTGTGTTTCTAATTCTATAATACCATTACAATAACTCGCCATAGTTAATTCAACAAATAAATTCATTGTAGTTACACCAACAAAAAAGCAAACGGAGAAACATAAACATTAAATCTAACAATATAAAGGTTCAAACAAAAAAACTGAAATTTATGTAAAAAATTACATGATTTTGCAGGAATTCAATATAATTCAGCTCTTGCACTACCAAACAACTAAAAGCACAATAATTATTCATAAAATATAAGAGCCTAACAACATTACTATTTAAAAATGTTCAATAAAAACCCTAAATTCATCAGCACAAATCAAAAAAGAAAAATACTACCTAGAAGTCCTCATGCTGCTCCATGGAAACTTAGCATTAGCATTACCATAACTTCTCTTCTCATTCCCTAACCTTTCCTCTTTCTTCTTGTTGTTATCATCAAGCCAATGTCTTTTCTTTTCACCATCATCCACAATGCTAGACGCTCTTCTCTGTTTATTCACTCTCTCTTTCTCTTCTTCAATGATACGAAGCGGGTACAGATCCGGAGATATCGAAAGTGGGTTTTTTAAGGTCACGTAAGCTTTCTTGTAATCTGGCTTTGCTATTAGTAAGCCGCCGCGTTTCTTCTTCTTCCCTTCCATGTTAAGTGTGCGGACCTTGTCCACTTCGAATCCGTATAGGGACTCAAGTACGCGTTTGATTTCGATTTTGGATGCTGACGGAACCGTTTTCAAGGCGATTTCTTCAATGTTGTTAAAGGTTTTTGGCATTAGGAGCTTGATCGGGAGGTTTGCGAAGTTAACTACTCTTCTTCCCAGTCTGCCCGCCATCTGTTTGTTGTTTTGCTGTAATGAAAAGAAAAGAAAAAACACAAGGGTTCTTCTTATTTTATGTGGCTCTGTTATGTTCCTCTTTTGTCCCCTTGGTTCTCATAATGCCCAATGGAGTTTGGGCTCTAATGGTGGTGTTGTGATGGGCCAACATAGATTTGCCTTTAGTGAGTGAGCATATACACAAGTGGTGTATGCTAACAGAGAACCAAATAGCCAAAAATTACTGTTAACAGAAATAGAACCGAATATATTAAAGTGTTTTTAAAATACATAATTTTTTACATTTGATTATGTATTAAATGATTTTATTACATATAATATGCACAAAATTAACATATATATATATATATATATATATCTTTTATTAGTCATTTTAAAAAATTAATTAAATGTAAAATAATTATTATATATTTTTAAAAGTAACATAAAATTTAACAATAAAAAATAGAATAATTGAAATCTGAACCAATTTGAACAGTTAATTGGTTAACCAAAATGGATTAGATTTAAATTTTACCTATAAAAGAACCGAACATTTCCATTCATTTCACTTCAAAAAAAAAATGTGAAAATGCCCATTACTAGAGTGATATACCTAGTGATGAGGGGTTCTTCGCTGCAACTCAAGGCCATGATCCTTGCCATTGCTCACCTTACCAAGAGATGATTCATAGCATATTAGCACCTACATTCATCTTTCATAACAAAATATTGTACAGCACTCAAGAGTTCAGAAATCATATCGTTATGCTTGTAATCAATGCTCGGTTGAAGAATTCATAGAAATAACACCATTGTTCATCAATTTGATGAATTTTTTACCCCTAATCCAGAAGATGTTAATACACTTGTCTAGAAAAAATATCAACTTTCCCCTCTAGAAATGGGGATCTGTAAAACTAAAGAAAAACTTCATCAAATGGGACAAGCTAATAATTCCCCATCTGTTGTGAAGGTTAAAAATCATGATTCCTTCTTTTTTACTCGATACGGATATTTTTGGTATATTGAAATGCTGCAAATAACAAGAGGTAGAGCCAGCAGACAATACACTGATGGTGGTTTTCCTTCGAAAATAAACTGCAGCATGGCTGTTACAAGAAGTGCAGAAACAATGACAAACCCCTGCACGCATTAGCAAAACTTGTTAAAGTCACAGCTTTTAAAAGTTTAGACCAGGTTGAATATTGACATTGATCTTTCCACCCTCTAATGAATTTGAGCTACTAGAAGCTAAATATTTCTCTAAATGGCATAAATATATTTGATAAGCATTTAATTCCTAATAAAAGAAAATTTGACAGAAAAAATGAAAAAAATTCCATGTTCATATCATATCCTTACAGTTAGCCAAATTCAAGTTCATATAATATCCTTATAGTTGGCCAAATTCTATCTACTCTTAGATCACATTACCTTTCTAACACCTCCAGCATGACTTGTTACAAGGCCAACAAGGATTCCCCCAAGAGCATTAGCTAAAATTGGAATCTGAAACATAAAGAAATATCATCCATCAAATTTAAACAGTGCATGACTACTCCAATACCATTGCACAATGAAACAGGATAAGTTTTAAATATTCGGGATAAAATCAGTTTAAATGTGTCTGTTCACATAATTATACTGCTAAACTTTCCATATTTTAGAGTCTACAAGGTGAATGAAGGTGCTGCAGCTGCTGCTAAATTTTCTATATTTTCTTCACAGTACCTACAAACTAGGATAATGCAACCAAGCACAGTGAATGGCTTTATCAGCTGAAGGAACAGTTTAAAGGTAAAATGAAGGCAACACCCAATCTAATTCCAAAACCAAAGTAATGTGATAAACACTTCTGCTGGGAAATCTTAACACTGATGGCATCCCAGAAAGTACTAGCTTGCAATCCCATTTCAATTAAAATATAAAAGCTGATGTCAAAGACCCAAAGATCAAATCTATATATACTTTTTTTTTTCATTTTTCCAATCCAAATGGATAGTTGCACTTCTCTGTGCAGCAAGGTAACTTCTTTAACTGAAAAGGATGAGGCTGACTGATGATATTTTCTTTCTATTTCTTCCGTTATGATTTGAAATAAAACCTCCGCCAGTCCCATCCCTTAACCATATTAGTAATTCGAATGAGCACACTCTTTCTCAAGAAGACAATTTGTTAGTACCATAGTCAATGAAGTCCAACCATGAAAGAATCCATATTTTCTGATAGCTTCACCATCTGGAGACTTGGAGGTGCTGGCCATCAAACATATGCTTCCCACTATAGACATTTCTACAGTCATCAAGTATGATGAGTGCTTCTTAACCTGTAACAAAAGGTAAACACCAAGAGAAGGCAGGTCACTCATAATGCTATATGATCAACTAAATCAACAAAAAATAAGGTTCACAAACCTGAGAGGCCCATTGACACAAAGCAGAAGCGAGGCCAGAAAGAACAGAAGCAACCAGGACAGGAATAATACCAAAAAATAGTTTTTGATCTGGATCACTAGTACTGGAACCTCTGCTAGAGCCTTCACCAACACTTAGAAGAACAGCAGCCATGATCAATAAGAACAGAGCACCAATTTGTTGAATTGACTGCCTCTGCCTACACAGTCACTCCATGAATTAGGGTAAAGGAAATTCACATGAGTACATCACTCAGATAGTCCATTTTTCCTGCTAAATTATTGCTTCAGATATCATTTCTGATTTGCTTAGTTGCCCAAATACTTGATGTGGCCTCAATAGCATGACAATAGAAAGTAGGTCGCTTAGACTTACTAGAGAAGTTCACATTTTGCATAACATCATTAAACTTGTCCGAATGATATTTAAAGAACTGTTACAACGTCAAGAAACAGATGCTAAGCTGCTCATAGAAGGCATTGGCATTGAAAACAAATCATGAATTCTGGCCTTCATAACACGGATACATGAAAAGTACGGTGAATTATCGAACCTTAAAAGGAAACATTTGCTATGGAATAGGAAATCCGAATCAACCATGAGCAAAAGGAGCAAAAACACAAACTAATTTCCTGCTTTGTAACATTTAACGCTGAAAACAATTCAAAAGACAATCATACAAGAAACATACCTCAATATCAAATACGTAAACAATGCAGTGAAAAATATTTTCGTCTGATTCAACATCGAAAATGTGAGGGAATCAAGATTCTTATAGGATATCTGCAGCAAGCTGTTCTGTAGGGCGTAAATTGCGGCAGGAAGTCCTGACGCAGTGAGGGAGCCAACCAAAGTCCATTCACTGTATAGTTTCTTTAAACTACCATTTTTTGTCATCAGAATTAGGGCGCACACGACCTAAGGATCATAAATGTGCTTAAAATATGATCATAGAATAACATAACAGATTTGTTGGCAATGAATTACCTTAGCTATCTCGCACGATAAGACAAGTGTAGTCACAATAACTTCTCTTCTGCATCATCAACATAATTTCATAAAATCACACACACAAATTATTCATTATTCTAATAAACCTCCAACCTCAAACCTTATTCTATACAAAAAATTTACACAAATTATTTATTGAATTCAATTGCTTTTTTTTTTTTTTTACTGTTATTGAGACCTTCAAAACAAGAATTTTTATTTGATGAATTAGATGTTATAAGGTAAATGAAATGAGAATAAAAGAAAAGGAAGGATTGGTTACCCGGTGAAACGTTTGGAGATGAGAGGCTGAACTCCGTATTGAAAAGTGAGTAAAATGGAGTATAACCAAACCCTTGCGTTCATACCGTCGGATCTTGAGTTGGTTACTTTTTGCTTCGCCGCCATGATCGGCGAGCTTAGAATTTGAGACCAGCTGCAGTTGGTCCTATTACTTTTCTCTGTGACAACAACCACGACGATGGTATGGTGCCTCTCGTAGAATCTTATTTTAAGGAACCAAATATTATAACGATTCTTTTCCTCTCTTTGGAGTTTATGATGATACGACGTCGTATCCTCTCTATATTTTATGTACATTTCTCAATTGCCCTGATTTTTTTTGGGTGAATTCATAGTTTCACCTAAACTTTACACGATTAACTTGTGACACTTTATTATTTTTTATTTAATCTTTAAATTTTTATTTTGAACCTTTTTTAACCTTAAATTTATACTTTTCAATTCTATTTAACTCATATAATATCAAAATAGATAAATATTTGATTTTAAATGATTTTAAACATATAAAATGCTAAAAATTAGTCTCAAAATAATAAAATAAAAATAAAAAATTATTACAAAAAAGTTACAAAAAATTATTTTTAATTATATGACTTCTTTTAATTTAATATTATTTTAGTACATATAATTTTTTTTTTTAATCCATATCAACATTCATTACTTGAAAATGTTAATTTTATGTATTTCAAGGTTTAAATAGATTCAAAATAAAAGTTTAAATGTTGAATACAAAATAATGAAAGTTGAGAGGTGTCAAAATTTAATTGTGTAACGTTTAAGGGTGAAACTGTGCATTTGGCCTTTTTGTTCAAAAAAAAAAAAGAAGTAAAACAAATAAAAATCGTCCGCTTTACATTGTTAATAAATTTTATTAATTTTTCAATTTTTACAATAAAATAAAACATTTTCTTTAACTTTAGCATACAGTTAATTAAATTTTTATTTTATATTTTTACTAAATTAGTACCAAAATTAGTTTTAGTAATTTAGTAAAAAAATTAAATGGATCAGCTACAATTTTATTGATTCATCAGTTCATTAACAATTAAGTAATAATTAATTTTTCTCATAAAATAATAAGATTTTAAAGAAATTTTTTTCAAGTCATTTATTTTTTAATTTTATTCAATTATTAAAATTAATTAAATAATAACTTAGCAAAGATATATCATTTATTTAAAATTAATTGATTATTTGATGGAGTTTTAATGACATCACGATTGAAGAAAGAATATTTTAAAAATATTTACCACATCATTTTAAAGGGATAAAAGAAAATCTAATAATGATAAAAAAAATTAAAGAAATTGGTGTACAAAAAAGGCATTAGCAAAAGTTGGCTCCAGATCAAAATTTTAACCCTAAATCTCTTTTAAATTTTCAAATTTTAATGTTTGAGCCTAAGATCTATGAGCTCAATTGAAAAAGGGATAACAGCTCTGTAAGTCTTAAAGAAAGTTATATTTTTTCAATTGAGTCTTAGAAGAAAAATATTTTACAATCGAGTTTCAAAAGAAATTAAAATACCCACCGTTAGTCTTACACCGTCAATTACAACAGAACCTGCTAATGTGTTCGCCAGGTTGCACTCGTCTTTAACACCTCAGCCACCGCGTAAGCGAGGATGGCCTTGTTGTCTCGCCACGTGGGGAGTGTTGCCACGTCAGATTTCTTCGTCTCCATCTTGTGATAGAAAGGCAAATCGAAGGAGGTCCAAAACTCAATCTTCTTCCATTAACATCAAGCTCATTCTCCTTTGTTTTTTCTTCCCCTTCATCTTTCTATTTGTCATATGGTCAAATTTATCATCTAATTCTTAATTAAATTCATCACCTGTACAAGAAACCCACCTATCAAATTCAACAATCTTGGAAAATACCGATCAAAAACAAGAATCATCATCATCATCATTACCGACACTTTCTTGTCCATCACTTTCTTTATCTTACACCAAAACCCCGCCTTCCTTAGCTAATGCTTTAGTCCACTATGTAACAATAAACATCACACCACAACAAACTTTTAAAGAAATCTCTGTCACATTAAGAGTGCTCGAGAAAAAAATACCATGCAACTTCCTAGTCTTTGGTCTAGGCCATAATAGTCTCATATGGGAATCTCTTAACCATGAAAGTCGTACAATTTTCGTTGAAGAAGATAAGTTTTGGATTGAACAGATCAAAGAAAAATAACCCGGTGTTTTTGATAGTGGTGCTTGGATTGCTGCTGATCAAAGAAAAATAACCCAGAAAAATAATTGATGTTTATGCAATTGTGACAGATAGTGGTGCCATGTATGTTGCTGGTGTTCCAATTGTAAACCCATTTACTGTTATTGTTTGGTAAGTTACTCCTAGCCCTGGACCTGGATTTCAAGCTAATCCCAAGACAAGTACCAGCAGTGGCGTTCCACCTTCACTTAATCTACCTAATTGGTTAGGTTTTGCTCCCTTAGCTACATATTTATTCAACTGGAAAGAATATATTATATCTGAAGTAAAGCAAGGGAAAAAGCATACAGATTAAGATTTCAGCAACACTATATCACTTCATTGTTCGCCAGTTTAAAATTTTTCTGTATATGTCAGTCCTGAGGTTGCGGCCCAATCTACAAAAACTATAACTTTGGGGCTCTAGGGTTATTGCTGTTACTTTTGATCCAACTTGTGGTGGTTCTGTGATGGCCATTATGATAGTTGAGGGTATTTAACAGTATTCTCACTCAAAATCTTATCTTCTAATAAATTTACATTCTCCTTCTATGTTCCCTAAACTAAATTTACACTTCATGATCGTGCCTGGCTTTTGCATTCTGACTAGATAACAAATTATGGGAGTATGAATCTTATCTTAAAAGCTAAGATGAGTTCCTTTACACTTCATGAACATCCTTCGATCTAGCTTTCTATCACAAGATGAAGAGGAAGAAATCTGACGTGACAACACTCCCTACGTGGTAAGACAACAAGACCATCCTCACTTACATGGTGGTTGAGGTGTCAAAGACGAGTGCAACCTGGTGGACACATCAGCAGGTTCTATTGTAATTGATGGTGTAGGACTAACGGTGGGCATTTTAATTTCTTTTGGGACTCGATTATAAAATATTTTTCTTATAGGACTTATTAAAAAATAGGCCAAAAGTTCAGAGAGTTGATGCCCGCCTCTTCAGCCAAGCAATCATCTCTCCTTTGAGGCAATTTTCTGTATGTCTACAATATATGACATTCTTAAATTTAGAATCAAGGATAGTGTTATCTGATTTTTACCTTGAACCTTATCATGATCCTTTCAGTTAGTTTTAATACTTTTTCAATTAAAATTGATTATACTTTATTTTAGGAAATAAAAAAGGTATTATAGAAATGAATTAAAAGAAGGAGAAGAGCAGATAAAAAAATATAACTATGAGAAAAAAAAAGGATGAAAATAAGAAAACTGAGAGGAAACAAAAGAGTGAGAGGCTGAAAGTATTCATAAGGTTTAAAGGCTTAAATTTAACAATAGACTTAGGGAATAAAAATTCATTTTAATTCACCCGACAAAGAGTATTCTTTAGTATTAGGACTCTATAAGTTATACCCTTAATCTTAGGCAATGAAATTGTATTTCACGTGTATCTTTAATTATTTACCAAACTATATCATCTATCTTAAGAAGTAAACTCAATTTTAGGAGTTTAATGTGGTGTACACTATTTTAAAACCTGTATATATATTATGTTTTTCATCAATGAAAAAGTGCGAGCTTATTAACATTGAACTAAATATTATGGTATTAAAACAGCCCTTAAACTTGACAAAGCAATCTATAGCCTCAAACAAACACCAAGGGCTTTGGTACTATGAGCTACGCCAATTTTTTATAATTATTGGATTTAAGAACTCCCATACTAATAGTCCTTTATTTATTCTTAATAATGGTTCTCATTTTCTTATCTCTTTGTTTATGTTGATGACATCATCCTAATATATGATAGTCTAGCTTTAGTCACTCAATTCATTGATTGCCTCTTTATATAATTTTTCCTTAGAGATTTTAGCCCTCTCCCATATTTTCTTGTCATTGAAGTTGTTTATTATCAATATGACACTTTATTGTCTCAACGACATTATATTATAAACCTCCTTACTCAAGCTCATATGTTGGATGCTAAAATAGTTGCCACTTCGTTTCCTCCCAATTTATCTCTCAACCTACACTCGGGCTCTCCTCTTTTTAATCCCACTGATTACCACACTACAGTTGGCAATCTACAATACTTTTTACTCACTTATCTTGACATCTCTTACACTATACATAAATTATCTCAGTTTATGTATAAACTAACAATAGAACATTATACTCTAATCAAGCGTCTTCTTTGCTATTTGTATAGTACCTTATACGAAGGTATTCTTATTTATCGCGACTCTCTATTGTCTCTTCATGCATTCTCAGATGTTGATTGGGCTGAAAACAAAGATGATTTTTCCTCTACTATTAATACATTATTTATTTAGGTCACAATTCTATCTTTTAGAGCTCGAAGAAATAAAACACTATTGCTCGTTCTTCTACAAAAGTTGAATATCACTCTATAGTTACAATTGTTGTTATCTTTAATTAGGTGTCCTATCTTTTATCTGATATTAGCCTCAGTCTTTCTCATGCCCTTATCATTTATT
>CATIWO010038147.1:0-11362 GCA_949673435.1 Macaranga tanarius
TATTTTGAAGAAAATGAAATGGTGCAACTTCTTCTAACCTTCACTCTCCTATATACATACATACACCCACATACATGCATGCTCACGTAGGGTAGAAGAAGATTAAGCCAAATTTGTGATATTTACTTGTCAAATCTCCACTTTAGTCCTTAATGAACCCCTCTTCTATCCATCTAACCCTTCAACTTATAATTGCTACAATCAAGCCCCTACTAACCTTACAATCTAATTCTTTCTATACTTCCTACTCAAACTCAAATCAAACAATTCATAATTATGCCATAATTAGGGCGGGTGTTACAATTGAGTTTATGTTCATTGATGATTTTCAAATGAGATTATGCCTTCAGTTTATTTATTAGAAATATTATGTGTTTTTGCAGTTATTTTGTAAATGGAATCATTGAGTTTATGTTCATTGTTGATTTTGTTTTGGAAATGAGATTATGCCTTCAATTTATTTTTTGCAAATGTTATGTGTTTTTGCAGGGAACTAGCCACACTTCATCCGGAATAAATGCATCTGCTCCATTTCCTTTTCAAGCAGCTATGCAGGTTATTGTTTGCAATGTGTGTTTGTTTGCAATGGCTATTTTTTTGGGACATTTTGGAGTTGTGTTGATTGCATGTATAGTCTTTGTAAATTTATAGGAATCACAAAGGAGTACAGCTGGCCAAGAATCTCAGCAAAGCATGATTGATGAACTGAGACAAAGTAGCACAATGACTGAGACAACTGGAATGCATAATGCAAGCAGCACATCTGAACAGCCACAAAATAAAAAAAAGAGGGGCAGGCCAGCAGGAAGACATATGCGAAGTAGATACATGCAAGATTTGGAGAAATCAAAGAAATAGATTCATATATATGCCACTTTTTGTTTACAGTTGATGTAACTTTATAGTTGAAGTAGATACATGAACTTTTACAAAATTGTGGTTACTTTTTGATTGTTGCAAAATTGTGGTTACTTTTTTTAAGGCAGCTGTAATTTTTGATGAAATTACAGGTATTTAGTTTCCACTACTCTGTATTTATTGCCCAAATCAAGTCCAAAATTTGAAACACAAGAACAAAAACTGTTAAAAGAAACTAAGACCACATTCCTTCTACTTATAATTAAAAATACTTGTGTTTCAGTTGTAGTAATTTGATAAATGTCATAATCTGTTAGCCTTTTTTTTCAGCCTTCTTCATTGCTGCTATTATTTGTCTAAAATGTGTGTTTTTTATGGTTGATTAGTGCGTTTATGTGGTTTTTATCTCTTTAACTTTATGAATATTGCTTTTGTTTAGCTGTTATTTTTCTAGCTTTATAAATGCTTGATAACCAGTTTGTTTGATATCATATTTTTTTATAATTTTCTAGGGAGGATCCTTACTCTCATTCTCAGTTCTGCAGCATCATTACTCTCATTCATAATGAAAACATTCAGTTTTCCCCATTTATATTCGAAAATAGACTAAACAGTTCAATTACATGGCCAAGAGAGTAAAAAAACTAAGAAAAAAAATCATTTGATCATATAATCTCAAATCCATTTCATTCATCATGTGCTAATAAAAACTTGGAAACATATAGAAGCTGACTACTCTACGTACAATCAATGTATACAATTGATATGTTCATAAAGATCATTCAATTACATAAAATAAGTTTTTGGTACAGCTCTCCTGATATAGCTTATTTTATAACAGCCATAGGGTTAATAATTCCACCATTTTCCAATAACAAATTTTCAATATTCTTGGAAAATCCACCAACCAAAGCAACTCCACTTTGATATACAGTAACAGGTGTAGTAGAAGAGTGTCTAAGGTTCCAAAACACTATCTCAGGAGCCTTATAACCTTTCTTACTGAATTTTCTTTCTATCACTTCATAATCTGTCTCCCATCCTTCTGTATAGAAGGAAAGTTGACTGTATGATGGAAAATAATTGTTACTTCTGTATATAGCAGCCACATTTAAAGTTACTCATCTCTCTTTTAGTTGTAAAGACAATATTATATATTTCAGTATAATGCCAATGTAGCTTCCCATCAGGCTTCAGGATTAGCCTAAGTAACATGTAGGCTCAATTTTTCCAACTGTTTTTATATGTTATGGCTGCTAGTAGAGTTGCAAATCATATCAGACATGTACGCCAGTTCTTTTATCTGTTCTTTGGAATCGTCAAGATGAGACTGCTAGCTTCAAGAGCAACTTAGTAGTATATGAAATTAGGTTGTTGTTTGGGGTGACATTTAGTTTCTTGCATATGCTACAATAGAGAAGTCGAGTCCACCAACTAATATTTTGCACAACTATTTCCAGAAATTTGTTCTTTCATTTAACAGCCATAGGCAAATACATAGCATAACCACACTACATTTGCTTTACACTTGGTCATCTTAGCCTAACTTAAATATTCATCATATTGCCCTACCTACATTACACTGTACCAAATGCATCATCCTACATCAACATCCTCATAACCCATACAATAACAATACAAAACATAACCCATTTCATTCTTGACATATTGGTCTTCTTTCTGGCAGTAATTTCTTTCTCCTTTTCCATGCTATCAATTTTTTTCAGTAGCCCATTAATAATAAGCTTTGATCTTGCAGGTACAGGAGGATCCACCCATTGAAAAAAATTGCATTGTTGATTCTATAAAAAGAAGAAGAAATTATTATTAAACCCATAGTATAGAAGATGCTTCAACTTGGCAAAAATATGATGTATAAACTGCAACTCAAACTAAATATTAAATTCAAACCCACTTACCTCAGCATTTCGGCAACCAAAAAACCTCATGCATGGATTGGAGTTCATCCATGATGTTCTCAAAGCTGCTTCAAGTTGGCAAAAGCAATTAAGTTTTGCGATTTCCATCTCCATGTACGTACCTTTCCCAATTTTTTCCTTTTACGAAAGTTAGGGATTTCAAAAAATTCTTTCTATGAAATTTAGGATTCTCGGAAATTTTCTTTCAAAGAAAAGTATAAAAGTCAATGTAGTGATTGTTTCACTAAATTAATGGAAAGTCAATTTGATTTTAATTGGATCAAATGAGACCTGGGATTGTTGAGAGACTCAGAGCGAAAGAAAGAGCGAAAGAAAAGGATTCTGGCGTGAAAAAAAAAATTAACCCTTATTTTGTATTAATGATAAGTGAGTAGGAGACAGAGATGAGGGGCCCAAGTTAGGTCTGATGTGGCAGCTGACGTGGTGCCATGTGTCGCCAGGTTGGACTTCGATATGACATGGCAGATGACGATTGACCAGCTTGGCGCTTTGTCAACACCTCAGTGTCCACGTCGGTTCCACGTTAGCATCGCCGGCCGGAAATTGGGGCTGGGTACTGTCTTTGAAATATAACAAAAGGTTGGGGAGTTTGTGGTTATGTTTTAAAAGTTGGGTACCATGATGGTAGCTCGACCAAAACCTGGGTACCGTCCGTGAAAATTACCCGGCTATATTAGTTGCTCAAGGTTGTGATTGCAGCCACTGCCTCAAGGTTGCATTTAGATCAATGAATTGGATAGTTATGGTGATTTCAGGTATAGATATTCTATTGACGAAAAAAAATTTGAAAGATACGGATTGCATCTTGTTAAGTTGAAAAATCGCTTTGAGCTGATGAGAAAGTGTAGCATCGGTGAATTGAATATATAAATATTGATACTTTAAAAATAAATAATCTTTTACTTGTAAATAAAAACTATTAATACATTTTTTTAAATGGGTGTATAAAACACATGCCTCAATCAGAATAAAGAAAGACCAAAATTGAGCCAAAACTAGTGACTTTTGGATTCATATGGACTAAAAGATCTTTTTTGGGTTTATTTGATAATAGCATAAGTTTAGGGGCCAAATTGGCCTTTAATTCACAGTCTTTTTTAAGTGCTCGAGAGTCGAGTCTCATAAATTTCTAAGGATTAAAAAAAAAAAATAGCGTCCTTTCAAAAAAAAAAAAAAAAAAAAAGATGGCGAACCAAAGGAGCATGAAGGGTCCATTAACTCTTCTCATCGTCGCAGTTTCAATCTGCTGTTGTTTACTCCATGTTAGATCAGATGCCTCCGATCACCGCTACAAAGAAGGTGAATCTGTTCCTTTTTACGCCAATAAAGTTGGCCCCTTTCACAATCCCAGGTAAATTCTAGATCTACCCTTTTCAATTTCGCATTTTTCCTTTTTTATTTAAATCGAGCTTTATTTATTTACTCACCCTTTTGTGTTTCTTGAATTGGGTATGGTTTAGTTTGCTTAAGTTTTTTTTTTTTTCAGTTTCAATTTCAAAGTCTACTTTGTTTAGTTGCTAATTGGTGTTTTACTTTGTTTGTTTCTTGATTTTGTAGTGAAACATATCGATATTTTGATCTACCCTTTTGTGTTCCAGGTGGGTTTTGAAGTTTTTTAATCTGTATCTGTTAAAAAGATTGTATTTTTGTTGGTTTGTGAGGGGTAGATCTTTGAATTTGCTGCATTTATTTACTTGATTAATAAGTCAATTTTTAATGATAGATCATGTGAAAGAGAAAAAAGAAGCTCTTGGTGAGGTGTTGAATGGAGACCGTTTAGTTAGTGCACCATACACACTCAACTTTAGAGAGGATAAATTGTCGGCACCTGTTTGTCAAAATAAGCTTTCAAAGGAGGATGTTGCTCGGTTCAGATCTGCAATTGCTAAAGATTATTACTTTCAAATGTATTATGATGATCTGCCCATTTGGGGTTTCATTGGAAAAGTTGATAAAGATGGCAAGGCTGACCCAAGTGAGTACAAGTACTATCTTTATCAACATGTCCAATTCGATGTTCTTTACAATAAGGATCGTGTGATTGAAGTTAGTGTTCGAATGGATCCCAACTCAATGTTGGATCTAACTGAGGACAAGGAAGTTGAGGCTGAGTTTCTGTATACCGTGAAGTGGAAGGAAACAGATAATACTTTTGAGAATAGAATGAAGAAGTATTCACTTTCTTCTGCACTGCCGCATCACTTGGAAATCCATTGGTTTTCTATTATAAACTCATGTGTCACAGTTCTCCTTTTGACTGGTTTCCTTGCCACAATTCTCATGCGCGTATTGAAGAATGATTTCGTAAAGTAAGGTTTTTTGTTCCTGAACTGTGCCATTGTTTTATTTGTATGTTTATGGTACTGTACTTCTTGTTCTTATGTTACCTGTGGATTTCTCCAAGATATGCACAAGATGAGGAAGAAGCTGATGATCAGGAAGAGACTGGATGGAAATACATACATGGCGATGTATTTAGGTACCCTAAATACAAATCTTTGTTTGCTGCGGCTCTTGGTTCTGGCACCCAGCTATTTACTCTGTAAGAAACTCATTAATCATGTTCATTTATAAAGCATGATGTCCACCTTATTATGTTGTGAGCTTTTGGCTGTTGAGGACTAACATCCATTATTTAATTCCGTAAATGTGCTTCCAGCACTGTGTTCATCTTTATACTTGCATTGGTTGGTGTATTTTATCCATACAACCGGGGATCTCTATTTACTGCACTTGTGGTCATATATGCACTTACGTCTGGGATTGCCGGATACACTGCAACTTCTTTCTATTGCCAGCTGGAAGGAACTAACTGGGTAAGTTTATACAGACTGCTTGCAATGGAGGTAGCTTTTATTGGAATTCTTACAAAAGCAAGAATAGACTCTTCAAAGTGAACTAAGCTGTATATTTTCTTTCTTTATAGGTGAGAAATCTTTTGTTGACAGGATGCCTTTTCTGTGGGCCTCTGTTTCTCACATTCTGCTTCCTTAACACTGTAGCCATTGCTTACAGTGCTACTGCAGCATTGCCTTTTGGCACAATTGTGGTAATAGTTCTTATTTGGACATTGGTAACATCCCCGTTGCTTGTTTTGGGTGGTATTGCTGGCAAAAACAGCAAGGCTGAGTTTCAAGCTCCTTGTCGTACCACAAAATATCCTCGAGAAATTCCACAATTACCTTGGTACAGGAGTGCTCTTCCTCAGATGGCAATGGCAGGTTTTCTGCCTTTTAGTGCTATCTACATTGAGTTATACTACATTTTTGCCAGCGTTTGGGGTCACAGGATCTACACCATTTACAGCATCTTGTTCATCGTCTTCATTATTCTTCTGATTGTTACTGCTTTCATAACTGTGGCTTTGACATACTTCCAACTAGCTGCTGAAGATCATGAATGGTGGTGGAGGTATGAGTTTTCCTGTTTTGTTTGTGTATTGGAGTTTAGTTTCATGAACTTCTTGGTTGAGCACGATTGACTATTTTAATTAATGTTTTATTTTTATTTTATATATATATACATCTAAATTTGCTGAAATAGGAGAGATATCCATGCAAGCAACTGGGGTAGAATATGAGTGAGATAACAATGATTGTCAAACAACTTAATTTTTTGTTTGGCTTGACATCCAGTGATTAAAAAAAAGTTGAGCATGGAGATTACACCTTTTTTTGGACAGGAATGGAGATTACTTTTGTATGTCAATTTTAGGATGCAAGAATTTGTAGTTCTTTGCATAGTTCATTCTGTTGAGAATTTGTATTTTGCTTAAATCAGTTGTTAGAGTCTCTATTTGACATTACACACGTTTATTGGGTCTCAAAGGTTCACCCACAAATTGCATTTCATCCATGATTTAGTACAACTGTTTTTATCTACATATATGCACTATGAGTCTTGTTTTCAGATATATTTAACTCTTTAAGATTGTACAAGCAGGGGTTCTTGATGTTAAGATAATATGAGAGCTATTCACATGGTTAACGTCTACCAGGAAAGTTTAGATGACAAGAGCTTTCTATAATTGGCTCTGAGTCTCCCGCAAAAATTGTATGTGACAACGGATGAGCTTTGTTTTGACTATTCTTTTTCATTGAACTTGGTTTATTAGGCCATATTTTGGACCTCTGCAGCACTTAAGCCCCTTACATACCAGTAGAACTTGTATTATAGCCCTCACCTTACTGTTCAGACAGTCATGTTCATGGCAATTGATTTATACTTCAAGTGTATCAATTCCCTTTGCTTGTTTATTCTGAAACTATGAATTGTTTAGTTTAATCTATGATTTTGAGCTAAACAGTTCTCATTTTACAAGCAATTAATACTTTGTATGCTCATTTTTCATGTTCTACATATTCGACTATGTTTAACTGAGTACAATTTTATATTGTCCCAGGTCTTTTCTTTGTGGCGGATCAACAGGGCTGTTTATATATGCCTACTGCTTGTATTACTACCATGCTCGATCTGAAATGTCCGGCTTCATGCAAACCTCATTCTTCTTTGGGTACATGGCCTGTATATGCTATGGCTTCTTTCTCATGCTTGGAACAGTGGGTTTCCGTGCGTCACTGTTCTTTGTTCGCCACATATACAAGTCTATTAAGTGCGAGTAAGGGGCATTACTTTACTTCCTCTTATGTTTAACATGTACTCTGTGGAAGATGATGAAGAAGAAAGCGTGCGATTTTGTTAGAAGTTGCAGTAGAGACCGAATTGGTTACAGGAAGTGAAAGATACAAAACTCAGACCTTGGCAATGCTTGTCCTGAAGTGCTACTTTCTGATATATTCTATGGATGGGCTTGGTCTATTAAGAACCTTGTGAAAAATGTTGACGTTTTGGGTACTTCACCTGACAACATATAAAAGTGTAGTGAAAATGTTTGTACTTTTATTATGTATACCTTTTTGGTTTGTAGAAGCAGCTTTCCCCCATCATTCCATTTCTATGGACTTTTATCAGAATTAATTTGATGTTTCAGATTACTTATTAGTGCTAGTGACAAAAATAATATATACATCATTTCCTTAGAACTGTTGCAAAATTTTTACAGAAATAATAGAGCCGTCATGGTTTTTTTTTAAATGCATATTCAACTAAGCTGTTTGTCTTTTTTTTTTTTGAACAACCAATTAAACTGGTTGAAAGTATAGATTTTCTGTGAAATTCATTGTTTTCACAGGGGTAAAAGATTTTAAAATTTTATATTTTGATTGTAATTTTCATTTATAAGAATTATAATCTTGAATTTGAATTCGGACATAGGTTGATATTGATTTTAAATGTTTAATGCATGAATAGAAAAGAATTTTATGCTTAAAACATTATGAGGGTGTTACAGGCGCCTGTTAATTGGCATATGTAATAAAGATACATATCTTATTTTTATTTGTATTGATTAAATGAGATATGTCATAAATTTAACTAGGATATACAGTAGGAAATAATTTTTCAATAAATATAAATAGGTGTACATTCAACTATACGCATTTTTATACCAATAGAATTAAAAAATACTAGTCATTTATCTACGCTGTTTATATTTATTTTTTTATTCTTTTTATTAATATATTTTGTAGTATAATAATAATAATTTATTCAAAAATATATTAAAGAAATTTAATATATAAAAATTATTAATATGTATTGGAAACTAATTCTATATTATAGCATTCATGGTTAGAAGGTCAAAAATAATGCCAGCAAGCAACATTATTACTGCAAGATACATATTCTCTAAATTTTCAAACCATGACTCATGACAAAACCGAAATGGAGAAAAGATCATCTTACAATTGAGGTTATTTCAATTGATAAATTAGTAAATCAAGCGACTTGACAGGGCATAATAAGGCAAAATTCAACTTAATGAAAATACAACATACTTGTATATGAAAATTCTACAAAATTTTCATTAAGGTGAAAAACAACAACAGTACTTGTTGACCTACAAGTGATCATAAACCTTCCTTCCAAACACTTTGATTGAACGAAACATTCATGCAAAAGTTGTTGCATGTTCTTCGTGCTTTTAGTCTTGTTATTAACCTCAAAATGAAAAAAAAAAAATTACCTAGTTTTCACCCAATTAATTGTACATAATAGCAACATAAGTGTTCATTGAAGGATCACCAAGTGGAAGACCTACAACAGCCCGAAGATGTTGTTCAAATTATGAGATGTAGCACGACTCAATTGTGTGATGACCACTGTTATGTTATGAGGTCTGAGAGCTACTTCATTTAGTAAAATCTATCAAAAGGTGCCGAAAATCAATAAATTAGACCCCCCCAAAAAAAAAAAAAAAAAAATTTACTGAAAAATTACAATGCATCATGTGGATAGGCTAAAAAGAGATTGGATCACAACCTGGCCATCACTTGTCAAACGCAATTCCATTGCAAAGACACTTGCATCTTCTAATGAAGAAAGAGCTTTATGTGCAACATCAGTTGCAAGTTTTTTGACCTTCCATAGCACATCTGCGGGTGCCTTCACTATATGACATATGTTTTGCCTACAAGATTCAACGATTAATAGAATTAATAGAGGAAAGAAATGTTATTATTGACATATCAATACAAAATGCAAAGATTTGGAATTACTAAATCATAGACAGAAAAAATGTGCATAATTGAATATCAACAAATATAGCCTCATAAGTGCTTTGCATGTTCAAATTCATAGTGCTTTGCATCTTCAATTTCAAAATTTCAATGCACTTGCCAAAGATAGGTGGCATAAAAAGGAAATCTGAATTAGTTGAATATCACACTGTAGACACATGGTCTGGTCCGGTCCGCGAGGCAAAAGCCCAATGATGAAAATGATAGAAAGTTCAACTCAGCAAAGGAATTGGATTCTGGCCTACTTATGAGAAACTCAAATACACCCTCTAAACCCACCAAATTAAGCCCATCAGACTAGACCCATCAAACCAAACCCATCAGACCAGCCCAAACCAAATAAAGCCCATTAAAAAAACCCACCTCCGTCGATGAGACGCACGCCTCTTTAACTGAGGCACACATCGCTAAGGCATAGAGGCGCACGCCTCTTGTCGGCAGAGGCGCAGGCCTCTATGCCACTTGGAGCAAAAAAATATAACGCACTGAACGTGGAGCAACTGCTCCACGTTATGCATTTACTGGCATTAGTGGCAATTTAATGGGGAGAAATAAAAGGAGAAGAAGGGGAGATAAAAGAGAGAGAGGGAAGCCTGTAAAAAAAAAAGAGAGGGGGAAGGGACGAAAAGAAAAAAAAAAAAGCCAAAGAGGAAAACGAAAAGGAAAAAGACCCAAGAGAAAGAAAAAAGAAGAAAACTCCAGAATCCATTTCTTGCTGAAGTCAGAAGCATCCAGAATCAGTATCTGATGGCGAAATCATTTTCTTCAAATTATTTCGGTAAATTTTCTTGCTTTCGTTTTATTTTTTTAAAAAATTTTACAGTAATTTTCATATTTTGCTCTTTTAGTTGCAATATATTTATTATCGTTAAATTTGTAGTATAAGCTTATGTTATTTGGTGTTTTTATTACACTATCTTTTGGAAAATTCGGTGCATGTCATTTGAATTCTGCAAAAACTTATTTCTATAAAAAACTAGAAGGCGTGCGCCTCTGTGTAGACGCGCACGCCTCTTTGTTTCGAATTTTTTTAAAAAATGGTGTATAAGTGTAGAGGCGTGTGTGTCTCTGTAGACACGTATGCCTCTTTATTTTAAATTTGCATTTAAAAAGTTGATGGGCCATTGGCCCATCAACTTAGTTTTTTCCTTTTTTGGCAACCATGCACGTTGCCCTCTTTAATATATATATATATATATATATATATATATATTTATTATTTTATTATTTTTTTTTGTCTAATTTATTTTATAATTTTATTTTTTTTTCTTTTTTTCTTTTAAATATTTTTCCATTCTTATTTAGTATTTTAATATTTTATTTGTCATCATTTTTATTTATTTATTTATTTACTTATTTTATTTTATTTTATTTTTTTCTTTATTTGTTTATCTATTCATTTATTAATTTATTTATTTTTTGCTTGATAATTATTTATTGTTGGCTTGTTTATCTTGTATATTTTATTTTATTTTATTAGTTGTTATAGATTGCCTATAGTTTATATAATTTTTATTGTTTAATGGTAATTTTATCAATTATACATGCATAATTTAAATATTAGAATTAATTATTTATTAATTTGATTGGGTGATTTGATATTTTTTTAATTATTTTTTTAAATTTAATTTTTTTATTTTTAATCTAGTTGTGATTTAATTATTGGTTATTTTTATTTTGTACTAACTTTTATATTTTTGTAGGTTATTTTCTTTTTGGGGATTTAATTTATGATTTGTTTTGCAGGCCTAAATATTAGATAGCCCATGGGCTATTTTTATTTGTTTAAGTTGTGGTTTGTTTATAATGGGTTGTAATTTATTTCTCCTCCCTCCTTTCTTTATGTGTTTTTATTTTTGGTTGTTTTGATCATTATTTTTGATATTTATTGTGAATTGTGATTATGTATGTGAATATATGGATCAAGAC
>CATIWO010038172.1:0-12297 GCA_949673435.1 Macaranga tanarius
ACTTATAATATTCTAAGTGTTAGAATAAGAATAGGAAAGGCCCATGATCACTCCTTATTTATGCATTCATCTTTCATGTTCAATGTATATATGTGATATGTATGATTGAAGCATGCTATGTATGTATGTGATATATATATATAGATGAATGTATGTTGGCATGCAATGTATGTATGAGATATGTATATTGTAAAATGGCTAATGTGCAAAGTGAGACCTTAATTTAAATTGACCCAAAAATCTTCCAATTAAATTTAAGTCTAGGCTCTTCATTGGAGCAATAACTTGCATGGTTTTGGGCATATGTACATTGGCTATGGACACATAAGTGTGTACATAAGGCCTAAGAGATTCATGTAGTGTTATTATGAAGTATGAGATGTTGTGGGTGTATGGATACACTATGGGCCAAGAATGGCAAATAGGCGTACCTGAGGTTTGTAATGTTCAAATCCATACACTTCACTGATCCAATAGTATGGACCTAACTAATGCCAAAGGCCAAGAATGGCAATGCGTACCTGAGGCCCGTAACATTAGGAGTCGGATTAATGGAACCTCACATGAGATGTGATGGATAAGAGTTGTCCACTTAATGAGAACTAACACTCCAAAAATGGCAATGTGTACCTTAAGGATATTAGTGGCCCATTAAGAACTCCATTACCCACTAGAAATCTATCCAACAAGGGATTTTCATTTCCTACTTGGAAGTGTAGGATTGGCCAAGTTAGTGGGAGCCCATTATGATTAAAGACCAAATCTAATGGTGATTACAATGACTATAACTAATCAATCTTGTTACCTTTTGTAGAAATTGATAACATGAGACCTTCAAACCCACTATCAATCATACTCAACAACAATAAACTCACGGGCCCTAACTTCATAGACTAGTTAAGGAACCTCAAAGTCATTTTAGCTTCTGAAAAAATACTCCATATGATAGAGCAAGGCCTACCCGCATCCCTTCCTGAAAATGCTTCACAAGAGGAGCATGAAATTCTTGCTAAATGGAAATATGACAATATGTAAGCATGTTACATTTTGTTGGCTTCAATGATGACTGAAATCCATCGGCAACATAAGAAGTACACAAGTGCTAGAGAAATCCTACTACACCTGCAAGAGTTATTTGGTGAACATAGTAGGACCGCTAGATATGAGATATCTAAGTGGTTTTCCGTGCTAAGATGAAAGAGGGCGAGGATGTTGGAGCCCATGTGAACTCCATTATGGAGGAGTTAGAGAGTCTAGACTTCACAATGGACTTCCACCTCCAAGTGGATATGATACTCCAATCCCTTCCCGAATTATTCGGGTAAACCATTACAAACTTTCATATGAACAAGATTTAATGCACTCTTGTGGAGCTACTGAATATGCTTATAACGGCCCAAAAGGCTATCCAAGGGAGCAATAGGAAGGAGGTTGCACTTATTGCCTCTTCTAGTGGGACTAAGAAGAAGGCCAATAAGAAGAATAAGGGAAAGACAAGTGTTGTCAAGCCCAATGGAGGGATAGCCAAGCATAAGGGCAAGGCCACCGTGAGGGAGGACAAGGGAAAAGGAAAGTGTTTCCACTACCAAGGAGAGGGACATTGGAAGAGAAATTGTCCCAAGTACCTTGAGTCCCTCAAGACTAAGGGAAAATGCAAGGATGGAGAAGGTAAGACTTTCTCTAGTTTATTTACTTCTAAATGTTCTAAGAGCTCATCTAATGCATGGGTATTGGATACCGGTGCTAGTTCTCACATTTGTTCATCCTTGTAGGATCTAGTAAATGAGAGAAGGCTGAGGCCAAATGAAGTAACCTTAAAGCCTGGAAATGGAGCAAGTGTTGCGGCCAAGGATATAAGATCTACTTCTATTGATTTGCTTGATCATATTTTATTATTAGATAATGTTATAGAGTGTCTTCTTTCTTCTTCTTCTTCAAATGTAGAGAATACCAATATACACAAGTGTAGTGTGCTTTCAAGCTTAAGCCATTATTGTACAAGAGTTGTACAAGTACTCTACCATTTTCTATTAAAGGTTGCTTCCTTGTTCTATACATTCTAGCTTAGTGAAGTTCAAGCACCTTAGGTCAAGAAGAGAGGCTTGTGGCTAGAGCATCACCATCCTTGGTAGTCTTCTTTGTGCAATCCGTGTGTATCAAGCTAGAGGCTTAACATTTGGGGAGCTTGGAGCTTATAGATCAACCTCAACCAAAGCTTTCCAAGCGTGCTACTAGCTAGGAGTTTTGTAAGTGTTACTAAACCCTTAGTTGCCAGGTCTTATATTATGAATGCATGACTTGGTTGATTATTGATTAAATGCTATCCATGATGCATGTTTAGCTATGTAAGAGTGCATGTGATATGATCTATGGGCATGGAAGTGTTTTGTATTTGATGCAAATGTTGCATGCAATCAAATTTTTTAAATTGCGCATTTTTTATTATTAGACTATCACACTATCCTTCAAACTCTACATGAGGAAAAATATCATCCTATGATTTCATATTCTTTCTAATCATAGCACATATTAATTGTCCTAAAGTTCTATTCATAACTTCAGTTTGACCATCAGTTTGTGGATGATATGCAGTACTAAACAATAATTTAGTCCCTAATTTTGCCCACAAGATTTTCCAAAAATAGGACAAAAACTTAGTATCCCTATCACTCACAATAGTTTTAGGTATACCATGCAAACGTACTATATTCTTAAAGAATAAATCAGTAATACATGATGCATCATTAATTTTATGACATAGACTAAAATGTACAGTCTTAGAAAACCCATCAACAACCACATATATACTATTATTACCACACCTAGTCCTAGGTAGTCCAAGTATAAAATCCATAGATATGTCTACCCAAGATGATTATGGAACAGGCAATAGTGTATACAACCCATGCGGATGCACCTTAGACTTAGCTTGCAAACATGTAATACAATTAGAATAATACTTAGTTACATCAAATTTCATATTAGGCCAAAGGAAGTGCTCATGTAAAACATCTAATGTTTTAGCTATGCCAAAGTGTCCCATCAAACCTCCCTCATGTGCCTCCTTATTTAACAATAAATGCAATGAATATTTAGGCACACAAAGTTGCTTTAGGCAAAATAAATACCCATCATGTCTATAAAATTTGTCAAAGCAGTTGTCTCACATGCATTATACACATTGCTAAAATCAGGATCATGTGCATACAATTCTTTAATATGCTCAAAACAAGTAATTTAGCATCCAAAGTAGTAAGTAAAACATACATCCTTGACAATGCATCAGCCACAATGTCCTTACCCTGTTTATATTTGATAACATAAGGAAAGGACTCAAGAAACTCACTCCACTTAGCATGTCGATTGTTGAGTTTATTCCAACCTTTCAAATGCTTCAAATTCTCATGGTCGGTATAGATAACAAACTCCTTAAACAATAGGTAATACTGCTACATTTCCAATGCCCTTACCAAGGCATACCTCTCTTTGTCATATGTCGGGTAGTTAAGCACTGCGTCACTCAGTTTTTCACTAAAATATGCAATTGGCTTACCCTCTTGTAAAAGGATAATACTAATTCCCACTCCAGAAGCATCACATGCAATCTCAAATGTTTTATCAAAGTTAGGCAAAATAAGAACAGGTGCAGAAATTAATTTAGATTTCAACATGTTAAAAGCATCTTATTATTCTTTACCCCACCTAAATCTAATATTCTTTTTAATTACTTCTATCAAAGGGGCTGCTATGCTAGAAAAATCACACATAAAGATTCTATAAGAACTAGCTAAGCTATTAAAACTACGAAAATCCCCATTATTCTTAGGTGTAGGCCAAGTTTCAATAGCCTTAACCTTGTTATAACCTCTATACCATGCTTACTAACAATATATCCTAAAAATATAACTTTAGGCACACATAATGTACATTTAGCAAGCTTAGCATACAACTTTTGTGCACGTAAAACACTAAAAATAAATTTAGTATGCATAACATGGTCCTCTAGTGATCTACTGTATACAAGTATATCATCAAAATAGACAACAACAAATCTGCCTATAAAATCCCTCAAAACATGGTTCATTAAATGCATGAATGTACTAGCAGCATTAGTTAAACCAAATGACATGACTAACCACTCGTATAACCTATATTTCATCTTAAAGGCAGTTTTCCATTCATCACCAATTTTTATTTTAATTTGATGATACCCAGCCATTAAATCAATTTTAGAAAAGATGCATGCACCATGCAATTCATCCAACATGTCATCTAAATGAGGTATATGATAGTGGTATTTTATAGTGATTTTATTGACGGCACGATAGTCAACACACATACGCCATGTTCCATCCTTTTTAGGCACTAATAGCACGAGAATAGCATATGGACTTATACTTTCTCTAATCAACCCTTTAGACAATAACTCATCCACTTATCATTTTAATCCCTTAGTTTCTTCAGGGTTGCTCCTATAGGCTGGTCTATTTGGAATTTATGCTCCAGGAATAAAATTAATTTGATGTTCTATCCCCCTTAAGGGCGGCAAACCTTCAGGCATAGAATCGGGAAATAGATCTTCAAATTCCTGCAACAAAGTGTGAAAAGAACTAGGAAGAGAAGAAATCATTAGGTTAGAATCAAAAGATAAACATGAAACCTTGAATACCAATAGTATCATAGGTTGCTTATTTAGATAAGCCTTTCTAATGTTACCCTCTATGGCATAGAAATTGCCTTTTACCTCTTTTTTTACCACTTTTTGCACACTTTGCTCTCCTTTTACATACGCACTCTCATTAATTTTTACCTCATTGTGCATCCTCTCTATTTTCTCTCCTTTTTCCTCTCTAAACTCATACCTCTCTTGGCTTTTCACACGACTCTCCTTTTGCTGGTGCACCTTTTCTTTTTCATATGTACTCTTACATTCACTCATGATTTTCATACACTTCCTTAGGCGTTATAAGTAACAAATTGATAGTTCTGTCATTCATCTTAAATGAGTATTTGTTAGTAAAACCATCATGTATGACTCGTCTATCATATTGCCATGGACGTCCCAATAATATGTGACTAGCATGCATAGGAACTACATCACATAATACCTCATCATGATAACGCCCAATAGAAAATGAAATTAATGCTTGCCTAGTAACCTTAATATCCCCACTATTGTTCAACCATTGTAATCTACAAGGTCTAAGGTGTTTAGTTGTTTTTAGTCCTAATTTATTAAATGAAATAACATTAATAACATTAGCATAACTCCTACCATCTATGATCATACTATGCAACTTATTATCTATTATGCACCTAGTATAAAAGATGTTCTCTCATTGTACCTCTTCCTCCCTAGCTTGTATGCTTAAGGCATGCCTAGTAACTAATTTGTAAATTGGACCTTGAGGGGCTAATTCATCTCCCTCCACATCAAATGCATCCACCAATGGTGGCATGTCACTCAAATCATCATCATCATCCTTATCCTCGCTCACTACCTCCCTATTACATAGGGTTATAATCTTGGCATTTGGACATTATGCAGCTCTATGTCCATATCCCATACATCTAAAGCACTGAATATTACTTAACTTACCCTTGGATTTGTCATCCTTAGGTTGCACCTTTGGTGTAGTAACATGCTTGCTTTTATTTGGCTCAAATCTGCCTTTATTTGCATTTGCCTCTCCTCCTTTATTATTCTTCTAATTTGATTTCCATAAGGATGTAGGAATTAAATTTACCCTGGTTTTCACCTTCAATTGTTTTTCCACTTTAATTGCCATGTGTACCATGTCCTCTAAATCTACATATGATGCAATTCAATAAGGTTAGCAATTTTATAATCAAACCTGATAGAAAACACGCCATGGTAGCCTCTTTATCCTCTTTAATGTTTGCTCGAATCATGGCCATCTCCATCTTTTGATGATACTCTTCAACACTTCTAGAGCCTTGGGTCAACCTTTGTAGCCTATGATATAGTTCCCTATAATAGTGTTAAGGTACAAATCTCTTCCTTATTATGGTTTTCATCTCAAACCATGATGAAACAGGACCTTCTCCACTTCTATGCCTAATGGAGGTAAATTTATCCCACCAGACACTGGCATAGACAATGAACTCAGCGGCTGCCAACTTTACCTTCTTTTCTTCGGTGTAGTTATGGCAATCGAACATGTAACACCTGCATTTTAGAATACCTATTCCTTCCTTATGTATTGCATTTTATACATAGTAGAATAGTAAATTTAATTTAAGTATGGATATATTTATGAATTGTATAGAGGGACCTAATTGCAAAGGAAATGGGATTAGATTGTCATAATAGAAAGTTAGGGGTTATTATGTATTATTCCCATTTCATTAAGGGGGTGGAAGGATATTGTGGTGATAATTATCCATAATTATCTAGATATTTTATTCTTTAATTAAAAACCAAGCATGATTAAGGGGGACACCTATATGCACAAATGGAAGCTTATGATTGGTACATGTGTGTGTGTGTGTGTGTATGTATGTATGAGTATAGAGAGGAAGATAAGAAATTTTGTTAAAAAGAGAGGAGAGTGATTTTTGATAAGTTTTGGGAGATTTGATCTTTCTCTACTCATCTAATAAGAGTTTTGGGAAGCTCTAAGAGGTCTATAAGTAGTTGGAGCATTAATTGGTAAGTTATATATGTATTTTTATTAATTGGAGTTAATTTTTGGTTTAGTGAAATTTGTGCTTTGTTTTCCTCTTATATCAGTCTTAGGGTTTTTGCCATAACTGGCATTTTAGGGCTCCAATTTAAGCAAGATTGGATGCTATGAAAACTTTAAGGAGCTCTCTACAACTTTTATGTTTTTAGTTTGAACTAATTCTATTGTTAGAAGGGTCTAACAGAGTTTGACATTGTATTGCTCACTCTAGCAACTCTGTATGACTTGATTTTGTTAAAAAATTCATAGATAATTCTATACATGTCCAAATTGAGTAATTCTAATTGGAATTAATATTAGACTAAAAATTTTTGCATCACTAGAAAAATCATGGTCATTGGACTTGTATGTGCATTATTTGGTTATATCAAACTTTGAGCATTAAGTTACACCTAGTTGAGTTTGGGTGCAAGTGCCATGGTTGCTATATGAGATTGATATATGGTTATGTGTAGGAGTTGACAAAGATAGAGGAGACACCACTCATTAGGAGAAGCTCTTCTCCATTAAAGAATTGGAAGCACTTCTGGTAAGTGATTATTAATATAATGTATATATGTTGATTCTCTTATATATAATAGTTGTATTACTATGTTGGATTATGCAAGCCATTTAATGTGGCAAGAAATGAGATATAATGATTGTGAGAATTATGAATTATGATTGAATGTGGTATGAATTGAAGTATGGCTATTGAAATATGAATGGTGTATACATATGTGAATATTGAATGATTATGTGTGAAATGTGAGGTATACGTATGATAGTGGGGCTGAGCCAGGCGGATAGCCTCCACTGATTATAAGATCTGAGATTGAGCCGAGCGAATAGTCTCAGTAGTGGCCACAAGTAAAAATATTAATTATGAGATATTAAAAAGTTGAGTCAGATGGATAGCTACATAAAAATTATTATGTGAATGTTAGATCTGGGACTGAGCTGGGCGAATAGTCTCAGTATGTGGCCACTTGTGAAAAATATGATTGTGAGGAATAAGCCAAAGTTGGCTATGTGTGAGGTAATCGTGTGACGATAGTTCCAGCCGAATACCCAATGTGAATGGATATGTGTTCTTGCATTCATGCTTGCATATAAATGTTGAATTCTGGCTTTTATGTGAATGAAATGTGTTGCAAAATTTATATACTTTGTGTATATTTTCAGTAAACTTTTTGTATATTATTGACATTTATTGAATGGAAGTGAATGTTTGGGATTGAGGTAATGAATGATGTAAAAGTATGTGTTATACTTTAGTTGGGAGATCATAATTGGGATGATTGGAAGTGTTTTCGGTAGAATATGGTTCAGTAGCAAAAACCAGCTACTAGCAATTGCCAGTCCTTTCTTATAGAATTGAATCACTGGTACCACTAGTGATTGTTAGTGCCTGGCGATCACCAGTTCTTAGAAGTAGGTGAGCCCTGGCGATCGCCAATGGCTGGCGAGTGCCAGGCTCTGGGCACAGCCTGATGATGTTTTTGCTTTGTTTTGACCCTTAATTAATCCTAATTTCTTGTATTGACTAAGATTTTAAAGTTTACATGTATGGTATACTTTTAAATGATGGTTATGCTTGAATATTGGATCATTACACACTTAGTGTGTAAGTTGATTTTATGTTTACCTTAATTAGTTCTTAAGAAGTTATATATATATCATTATATTAGTAATTGCTTATTGAGTTGCAAGCTCACCCCTTTGCATTCATATTTTTCAGGACATAGTTAGATAAGGCTTAAAGTCTGCATTGGTAGTGAACTCAAGTGGGCCAGAGGTGAGCTTGGTGCAACTGAACCCATCCTCATAATCATATGGCATTTTGGCATTTTATAATGATACTATGTTTACATTTTAGCTTTATGTAATGGATGGGTTAAGTAGTAGGCAATATATGTGCACTTGAGAGTTTATAAATGTACATATTAATTGTAAAAAAATTTCTTATGCCATGTGTATGGATATGATTGTGACCATGTGTATATTTGTGTTTGAGGGTATGACAGAAACACGCTCAACTTTCTTTTCCCATTCCAAGTAATCCTCCAGATCACTCTTACCTTGGAAAGCTAGAATCTTCATCTTGATTGATCTCGAATTTCCATCCTTGGGCTTGCTCTTGTTGGCACTTGTAGATCCCTCTTTGGCTGCCTCTTCTTCTAAATCATTGAAAAGAATGCACTTGGTGTCCCTTGCTCAAATAGGGGTACCGAGCTTCAATCTCTCATGGACCTTTTGACTTTCACTCCTCATATCCTCTTGTTGAGCCAATATCTTTTGTAACATTCCTTGTATCGTATCTAATTTAATCTTCTCCTTTGTATCCATGTTGTATATCTGAAATAAAAAAAAAAAGAAAAATTCCTATTCTAACACTCCCTCACGTGTTTTTCTCAATTAGATTAGAAAACCCTCTAATACACTCATAAATCAAGCACACACAATAATTCCCTTTGAGTTCTTAATTGAGCTAAACCTCTACTACTTCTAAGAGAATTACAAATCAGACCTTGACAACTAAAGAAAATAATGAAAGAAAACTAAAAGGATTAACTCTGAAAGCCTTCAAACACCTTATGAACTTAAATCATAAATTATGTGATTTTTGGGGCTATTTTGGGTGATTTCAGGTATAACAAATTTTTTGAGGTTGTTTATGCACGAATTTTATTGTATTTTTGGGTTTTTAATAGGGTCTAGAAATATAATATGAAGAAAATTGTGGTTATGAAAAAGAGATCAAATTTTTAGATGTTGAAAGGGTGACAAACGGGTAGGAAGAAGGGTTCAAAGATGAAGAATGATGTTAGGGTAGGTATGCAAAGAAAAATAAAGTGAAGATATGCAAATTTGATGAGTTTTCATGTGCTAGAATGCTTACTCATGAATTTTGTTAATGCAACGGGCTATGGTCGATATGGCTCCTTGATGTTGTTTGGGCCGAATCACTTAATGCAATTCTGATGTAGATGAACGTGATGATGTCAATTTTTTTTTAATGCACGAATACTATGCTAGGGATACGTAGCTTATACTAGAGCCTGTGCTCTAGTACCAAACTAATACAGCCCTCTATCTAGCAACTAGGAACTATAACAATCTATTGGAACCGTTGCCCAAAGATCTATCTAGCATAAACTGAAAAGAATTAGAACCCAATAGCTAAGAACTCTAATTATTAAAGGGTTGAATACATAACATGCTCGAAGCAAATTCGAAGATAGCTCTCACAAGAACTCAAGAAAATTCAAATATGAATTTGAAAATAATCAATATCAATCTACTATGAAAAATAATATTTTTACAAGTATTTATAGACTTGTAATCCTAAACCTAAACTAATTCTAAAGAAAACAACTCTTTAGGAATAAACAACTATACTCCTAATTAGACACAAATTCTAATTAATAAAGAAAACTCCTATTTAGCTAATAAGTGCACAAAAACACCTATAATATCACTATCAAAACATGGGCATATAAAATAAGACATGGGCATGTTTTAGCTATAAAAACTGGCAGATTAACACACGACTTGGTACACGACCTCATGCTTAAGAAGACACGGGCGTGTTTCGACTATGATTTTTAGACAGAATGTTACACAGCCTAATCCCTATTTGTACACGGGCGTGTCTCTAGCTATGTATCTTACTGGATGCTTTAGGCACCTTGAACACGGGCGTGTCTGTGGCTCGTGTATCCTACTTGGGTACTTGAAACAAGGCCGTGTAAAAGTACATATGGGCATGTATCGGCCTGAATACAATTAACTAAGTTGATTAACTTAGATTCTACCAAATTGCTTCCACCTTATCCCATACACTCGAGATTCTTTTGCACAAGTCCTATGATGGCCTCTTTCAACCTCTTAGCTCTCAATCTCGTTATAGGTCCTCCACCATATCTTAAAGGATTTGAATTTGGTGTAGTGTCCCTATGTCCATATGCATCAAGTTCCCATAAGTCGTGAGCGAACCCTATTATAGATGTCACGACTACCCAATTAAAAATGAATACTTTCTATAGATTCACAAGAACCATAAAACATAATTACCATGCACTAAATATCCCTTCATTATAAGATCCCGATATCGGCTAGAGTCATGGTTTAGTCAAACTCTAATTGCTTCAATCATATGACCTCATTTTAAGTTCCATTCTCGATAAAATATGACTATTACTAAAAACTCTTTTCTAGGACCGAAACATGTTTTAGGTAAGTCGAGTTTGACCTGGCCAGGTACTTATGCATCAAGAATAACTTAGATAGTACAGGATCTTATCCCGGTTCACTCTAGGTAATGAATTCCATTTAGGCCAATCACTCATCCCTACATATAACCGACTAGAGCCACCACACGCCATATACCCATACATGGCTAGCATAGGTCTGTAAACGGTAACAAACTCTAACCAACCATATATAGATGATTGTGTCGCCTCAGGTTAAAGGACTATATGCACCATTATGTCTAAGATTGTGATTGTTGACAAAAGTGAATTTCCATGTAATCATAAATCTTAGGTCACAGTTCGATCCACCCATCATATGAGTATCCACATGTCTATTCTAATATCTCATATCAAGTAGCATGAGACTCACTACCTCCCACTATCGATATCACATACCAATTAAGGAAAATAATCACATACCGATCAAGGAAAATAGACAGAGGTGAGAGTCTAGGGATTAATATTACCCTTATATTAATTAAACGGGTATGAACATTTATAGTATATGTACTAAATGAGTTTGTCACTCATATTATCAACTCTTGATAATAAACTCATTTGACATAATACTAAAGGGTAAATATTCAAAGAAACTTAACACTCAATTTAAATGAATATTTTATTACCATAGGGATAAAAGTACAATGTCATCATACAAGAATGGCACTAGGGCACATCTATACTAACATCTAACATATTCTAAAATCTAAATTCAAAGGTTAGAACTAATTATGATTAATTAAATATTAATTTTAACTTAATTTAATATACGATATTAAGTTCAAGGAGTAAATTGATATTTACCTCTAATCATAGTATGGATATGGGCTACGATTTGGGCTTTATTTAAGAGTTAAATAAGCCCATGAGTTGTCTTAATTAGTTTGGTATATATACATGGGCCTTATTTAAAAGTTAAATAAGCCCAAGACCTTAGCCCAACTCATTAAGAGTTAATGAAGTCAAAGGCTAAGGTTATACTTGTAACCAAACTAATTCCACTTATTTAAAAAAGCAAGGCCACCTAAGCAAAATGCTATGCATGCAAATAGTTAGAGTGTAAGACACTCAAGCTCACAGATGGATGAATCTTGAGTGTGAGATACTCAAGCTATTGTCATATGCATGTTTTTAAGTTAGTGGGTTTTGTAGAGACAACCAACTAATGCATAAGTGCTCATTCTCTACAATATATAAAAAATAGATATCAAAAGAAAATAGCTCTCAAGAGTTGAGTGTTCTTCTTCTTCTTCAATTTCTATCTTATGTAGAGAGTGATAAAGAAAAACATAGGTATTGTGTTTGCATGTTATACTATAGCCATCACTAGTTGGGTTTAAGGTTGTACAAGATTT
>CATIWO010038177.1:0-10397 GCA_949673435.1 Macaranga tanarius
ATTTTTAAGACTTTAGTAGTTTGACCATAACTTCAGCTACAGACCTCCAAATGAGGTGTGGTTTAAAGATATGGAAACTTTAAAGAGTCTTTTACAACTTTTATGTTTTAAAACTTCCGAAAATCCACCTCTAAAATTAAAAAAAATGATCAGACATTTATTTACTCACTTTGTTTTGAAATTACCATGCATGACTTTTGTGTGTTCAAAACTTCATAACTATTTTTGTACATTTCCAAATGGAGTGATTCAAGTTGAATATGAAACTATACTCATAAATAAAGAGTATTAATGGTTTTAAAGTGAATTTTTCAACTTATATTTTATATAATTGTTCATGAAGTTATACTATATGGGTTTTAAGCTATATTTGTGTAAGTATGTGTTTTGTTGTTGAGCTTGTGGCTGTTATGTATTGCATACTTATGTGATATGTGTGATGAGTGTGACTTTGCATGGCATATATTGGTGTTCTTGAAAGGATTTATTTTCTTTCTAATTAGAACACGTGTAGTGGTGATTTGAGGCCACGTATTGCGGGTCTCACACCTTCACCATAATTATTTTTCTTTAAAATAAAAACAATATCTTCATCATTCTCAATTTCTTCACTAACTTCTTTTTCTTCATCACCTTCCTCTTCTTCATCAACTTCTTTAATTTCTTTTTTTTCATCCACACCTGCATCAGCACCTACATCTTCATCCTTAATAAAAAAAAAACATTAACTAAAATGTCTTCTATATTATTTTTATCCTAACATAAAAATAATAAATGACAAACAAAATCAGAAGCTAAAAATTAATCAAAAAGCAACCAAACTGAAACTAAAAAGCTAAACTAATACAAATCAAAAACAAAAATAATCATACAAAAAATGCATATCACAAACCACAAATCAATAAAAAAAGAAACTAAATGAAAACTAAAAAACTAAACTAATACAAATAAAAAACAATCATATAAAAAGCATATTAGAAACCAAAAATAAACCAAAAGGAAACCAACAAATTAAACTAATACAAAACAAGAAAAGAAACAATCATATAAAAAGCGTATAAAAAAAACTAAAAGGAAACCAAAAAATTAAACTAATACAAATCAAGAAAAGAAACAATCATACAAAAAACGTATCAGAAAACAAAAATAAACTAAAAAGCAAAAAGGATTTCACACTTTTGCCTTTAGCTTCACTAGTTGTTTTGTAGGAACTATCTTCTGGCCAGTTGGGCCAGCCCATAACCCCCAATACAATCTCTCCTTCCACTACTACAAGTGCTAAACCTACTTGAAGATCAGTATATGCCAAGTGCTTAGCTAGTGGGAAAAACCATATAAAGCATACTACAAGAAAATGTTTCTTGAAAACTAGTACATTATTGAAACCAATTTGATTATCTCATGCATGAGGATACAAGATTACCCACAAACAATTTGAAGATCATCAAAATTTTCAAGTTCTACGAACTTCTCAGATGGAGAAACAACAACAACACCAACAAAATTATATAAGCAGAAATTAAAGCATACCACATATAGGGCCTTATTTCCTTTGACAAAACCTTTAGTGCCATCAATTGGATCTAGTACCTATATTGAAGTCATAACAGAAAAGATATAAATCTAATAATAGTGCTACATGAGAATGTTAAAGCTGAGCTACCTAAGCACATGGAAAACTGTAAGATGGAATTAATATATAACAACATAGATGGAATTAATACAGAACAATCACAAATCCCTTTGACCGAAAAAAAGAGAAAAAAAATAACATACTCAAATACATAAATTAGACAGAGTAATTCATCGCAAATGAGACAGTGTATAATATACCATTAGAGGTAACCGATATCATTGCGTCAGAACATATTTTATCTTTACCTACCTAATAAGTGGCTGGCTTATTTCTATAAACAATAGGATTCTTCCCTCCTCTATCACTTGCTGCCAGGACATCAGAATATTTCAATAGTTTATCACTGGAGCTGGTTTTATCATTGACCACACTTACCATAGAATCCACCAAATTATTTAAGAGTAAGAAACAAGAAACCTCCTCAGCTACTAAGGGAATAGAAGGGAATAGCTTGCCCAATTTTGTCCACATGAAGAAAAGAAATATGGGTCCCAAAAAAGGAAGGAGAACTATTAACTGAAAACACATCATGAAAATAAAAAAATTCTCAAAGATAGTGTTTGGAAAGTCTAAGGATGTAAGAATTCAATTCAATCCAATTCTGTTTAGTCGATTCTCATGGTTCAAAAGATCACAGTTACTAAAGAAAATAAAATCACGCCACAAGTGAGACAAATTTTGTAATAATTCAATTCAATTCTTGAAAATAATTCATGCAATTAGGCACTTTTGGCATATTTGTAGACGAAATTCAACAAACATTAAGCAAAATTTCAACAGCAATGATCAAATTCAAACAAAAAAAATAAAAGATTACCTAAGCTAACAAGAGCCTGCACTCCAAAATCAGCTACGGTAACAAGAATCTGGTCATTCTTTTCAAGTATCCTCCCATCGATAGAGAACAGTGACCTCTTCACCTGCCAACATCATCATCACACCTCACACATCACATGATTTCAAAAAAAAATGCTTACATCAATGCAAAGACGACAAGCTCTCTCTACTACTCCAACGGCAACTTCTAGCTCTCTGTGATACTTTGCCTCGTGATTTTGAAATGGAAGACTTGACCTAAAAAATAAAGCAACAGATGACATATTTAAAGAAGAAGAAAAATGGAACAGGAATTTTGATGAAGAAGAAGAAGAATTGAGTGTAATCAAGAAGTTGAGAAGCTTAATTACAGATGCAAGCTAACCTACAAGTTGGAACCTATAGCAGTTGAGAAAGCTATAGAAGAACAAAGAAATGAAGCATGGCACAGAAGAAATTAAAAAAAAAGGGCACGCGACTAAAAAAAGTAGGACACGGAGGTACTTTATGAAAACTTGAGGTATTTAAGTTATAAAACTTAAAAAAGGGGTATTTGTGTATATTTCCCTTCATTATACGTAAAATATCAAAAACAAATTTAAGTCAAATAATATATATAAAAAATACAGTAGTTTTATGCATGTTTCAGTTTTATAGTTGTACGTGCGGGCTTAGGGCTCACTAGGAATACCACAAGCCTTTTGGACTTAGATCGGAGAAGGGAATCGCCACCCGGGTGAGATCCGGGACACACTTTATAGCAACTGGACCTTGCGGAGGGAGCCCAGCAGTCATCCTTAGAGATTGGGTCCGGAAACTGGATATAGGCTATTGGAAATGCCCACCCGACCTTGCGATCTGCATCCGTTCGTGTTTCATATTTTATCATTTTTAATTATTTACTTATTTCCTTAATTACATGCAAAACATGCAATTGCCTCCAAACAAGTTCCAATTTTTACAATTAGTTCCAAGTTTTAATTAGTCCATTTTTTTTACATGCAATTAATTTCAAATCACAATATACATCCACACAATATTTGCATCCATCCATAATTAACAATAAATAAAATAAAAAAATAAATAAAATATGCACACAAAAGAAATAGGGGAGGAGAAATGAGTACAACCATTTTTCATACACAATTAAAAAAATAAAATAAACAAAACACTAAAATTAGAATTAAAGTGTAGTAACCCCGTAGGGCTACCAAGTTTATGTGCCTACGAAAAAATTATTGATCAGTCTGTTAAAAAAGAAAAATACCTACAAAAAATAAAAAAAGTCAGTACACAATAAAATAATTAACAACTAAATTTTAGCTAGGTTACATATTAATTAATTAAAAAATAAAAGCTAAATCTAAAATTAATTAAAATATTTTACAATATCAAATAAGCTAATTTTATTAAATTAATTATAGAACTAATGATTATTTAATTCACATATTCCTAGTTAATCTAATTACTATTAATTAATAATAAAATAAAAAGGCAAAAATGAATAAAATATTGCACAAAAAGTAAAAAAAAAGCCAAAAATAGAATTTAGTAACAAAAATAAAAAATATAAAAAAATAAATAAAATAGGAACAAATAAAAAAAGAAAGAAAAAAATAAAAAAAAATGCAAACAAGGCAAACTGCCTCGCACAACGGTGGCGCCTCTTCGTTGAGGCACTGCCTCAACATAATAAGGCGACCATGTGGTCGCCGCTGAAGGCAAAGGCGGCGCCTGTGCACCCTCAAATAGGGACGAATGAAAAACAGTAGAACATAATGATTTCAATTTTATTGATTCTAAACACCCACTCGAAGATGCAAATCACAATACCAAACTAAACTAAACAATTAAATAAGATGGTACATAAATACTAAATCATGCATAAAAAAACTTAAATAAAAAAATCATGAAAAATATATAATAAAACCATTTATTATTGAAATTGATTTGCCCTCAGAAGATGTTGATTATCCTTAGGAAGCACCGAAAATAACGAATTTGGATTCCGACCTTAGTTTGAAAAAGCCATCCTCAGCTTGCAAGTCCCTTTTTTTCTTATCTCCGTTCTTCTATCCTCTCTATATTTTTTTCTTCTCTGTTCTTTTTATGTCGTTTTTTTCTGATTCAGAAGCCCCCCTCAAAAGATCCCCTACAAACTCCTTTTATCCTTTTTTTTACCTCCCTCTCTGTCTCTCCACTTTCTCCACCTTCTCCTCTTTCTCTCTCCACATTATTATTTTTTTATAGATAGTATTGAGGCGGTGCCTCTATGGTTTGAGGTTGCAAAGGCGGCGCCTCTGTGGTCTCTTCGGGCTTGGGCCTCGTGGGCTTTGTTGGGCTTGTCAGGCTGTGGGCTTCATTCAGATGGGCCAGAATCTAATTTTCACTATATTGGGCTTATTTTGTCAATTTTCATCACTAGACTTTGTTTCGCGGGCCGGCCAACCCAAGTGTCAACAATAGTGTTTTTTATTTTTTTTCATTTATACAGTCTTCTTCTTTTTCTCTTCTTCTTTTAATGATTTCTCCCAAAATCTATTAATTTCTTCATCTTTCTCTCAAACTCATTACTAACCATAGCAATATTTACAAAATTAATTTCACTAACAATGGATTTACAACAATAAAAAAAAAGGTAAAACGAGATATTTTTTCTTCTTCTTGTTCATCGTCATCGTCATCGTCATCATTTTCTTTTTCTTTATTGATTTTATTTTTGAATTTGTGTCTTTTTGTGCTATGGGTATTGATAAAATTTTATCAATTTATGAGTTCTTATTGATTTAATGAATTATTATTTTTAGTTATTGGTACTTGGATGATTCTTATATTCTACCTTTTTTCTCACTTTGTTTGTGGATTTTTGTTTATGGTGTTATAGGTATTGATAGATTTTTATCAATTCACGGTTTCTCGTTGATTTGGTGGATGTGTATTATGGTTTTTTTTTTGGTTATTGAAGGGTTGTATAGAGGTTGTTTTGGTTGCCTTTGAGTTTTTGGTTGTACTGGTTGCCTTCGAGTTTTTGGTTGTTCTAAAGTTATTCTGAGGTTGTTTTCAAGTTGTTTCTAAGGTTGTTTTAATGGTGTTTGGTTGCTTTTTGAGTTTTTTGTTGTTCTGAGGTTGCTATCCATATTTTTGGTTATTTTGAATTATTCTTTTTATTGCTCTATTTTTAATTATTTGATTTGTTTAGATATTACCAAATTTTGATTAAATGAGTGAGTTAAAAATTTTTAAAGTGAAATATATGATAGGTTTTACTAAATATATTTAATGAAACCTACAATGTGGTGCTCTGTTTATACTTTGTAAAACAGAGGCAAATAGAGCTATTCGAATTGGTTGTTCTCGGGTTGTTTTTGGATTGTTCTCATGTTATTTTCAGGTTGTTTTCTAGTATTTTTTGGTTGTTTTGAATTTTTTTTATAACTCTATTTTTTCTTTAAATATTTGCTGAAGGTTATTTTTAGGTTGTTTTGAGGGTGTGTGAGATTATTTTGATATTTTGTCTTAATTTTTATTTGCTAAATGTTATTTTCAGGTTGTTTTGAGGCTATTTTATGGTTGTGCAATGGTTGTTTTGAGATTATTTTGATGTTATTTGCTTTATACTTTGTAAAATAGAGCCCTTCGAATTGGTTGTTTGATTATTGTTGAATGATTGTTTTGAGGTTGTGTGAGATTGTTTTGAAGTTATTTTTATTTTTTAGTTGCTGAAGGTTGTTTTTAAGTTGTTTTGAGGTTGTTTGTCCATATTTTTTTTCTTATTTCGAGTTATTTTTTATGACTATTTTTAGTTGTTTTATTTTTTTTTAAGTGAAATATATATATTAGAGATTATCTTTTATTTGGTTTCTTCAGAAATATTAGAGATTATGTGTTATTAAGATTTGCTAGTAGTGGTGTGGATAAAATAGATAATTGATAGTTATTTTGCATTTGAATTCTTAATTTGATATTTTTTATTTGCCTCCTATTGTATTTGGAGAACACCATATTTTTGAAATTCTTTTGCGCAAACACTGTGTTTTTGAATTTTTTTTACGGAAAAGTTAGTTTTAAAATAAAAAAAAGTTAACCATATTTTTTATATATTTTTATCCATTTTTGGTTTATTTTTTAAAAATCCCTTCATTATATCCTGATTGCTAATTAAATACGCCCACGAAGAGTTGGTCTAATGGACAATGCTCTCTTGAGGCTAGGCCCGGCCATGGTTCATGAACCGGGTTGTTCCGATAGAAGGTGGAACCGAACTGGAACCGGCCTAACCCCAGTTTTGGGCCGGTTTCAAACCAGCCGGTTCCAGTTCATGGTTTCGGTTCTGTCGGTTCATTTTTTTACAAAATATTATTTAATAAATTAATTTTAATTTAAAAAGAATAATTTATAATAAAATAAATTAAACTACAAAAATAAAATAAAATAAAGGGCTTGAACTTAATTTTTTTACCAAAAAATTAAGTTGCCTACGTATCCTATTGGGGTTAGAGGAATTAAAGCTTACGTAGTTCTCTTACCTTTTTTCAAAAAATAAAATTTACTCCCTTACCATTTTAAATCTAATCACTCCCGAAACCGGATGCAGATGTTGAAGTTCCTCATTCGGTTGTGAAGTCGTATAAATCATCATTTTCGTCTTTTTAATTTCTTGTTCCCTTAATGTTGCTTTAGTCCAATCATCCACACATATTTGTGCCTCCAATGATTCGGGAACCATTGAAGATCGAATCTCATTCAAAATACTTCCTCCCGCACTAAATGCTTGTTCAACAGCAACTGTTGAGACCGAACTTGCTAAAATTTATTTAGCAATTTGTGAGAGGACGGGAAATGTATTTTAGTGTTGACTCCACCATTTGAGGAGAGGAAAATCTTTACCTGTGTTGCTATCACCAAACTTGAAAATAGTTGTTAGATAAATGTCAAGTTCAGGAGATGAACCAGATCATCCTCGAGGTCTTTTTTATCTTTGCATTAAGACACAATCATCCATACTAATTTTAGATGATTCAACTTAAACTTGACTACTAGAAATAGAAGAAAAAGAAGATGTAGAAGTAGAAATTTGGACATATTGTCTAAATTCCTCAAATAATTCTATTAATATTCTTCTAACTTGATTAATTATTGAATCAATATTAATTTTATTATCATCAATCATATTTAAACATCCATAATAAATACTAAAATAATCATTCAAACTATCTAATTTACATCTAGGATCAAAAATACATGCAATAAGATTAATTAGTGGAATATTTTCAAAATAATTTAACCATTTTAATTTCATTAATAAAATTGATTCTTTTATAACAATATCATTCTCATGCTCTTGTAATTCACCAACAACATTAATACATTCAATTAATAATAAATGAGACGTAGGATAATAAACACCACTTAAAGTATAAGTAGCATCATTAAAACTTTTAAAACATCTAAAAATTTTGTACAAACTTCCCAACTTTATGGATATAAATTAATTTGTGGCACTTTATTGGAAATAAATGTGCACAATAAATCTCTATATCCAAATGACTCATTTAATAATTCATAAATTGAATTCCAATGAGTTGGAACATCTCTTGAAATTTTTTTTGGTTTTTTACCATTATCTCTACAAAATTTTTCCCATGCTTTTAAAACTTGTGGATGTGTCCATAAAAATAAAATTGTTTTTTTAATTGGAGAAAGGAGCACATCCATGACAAGCACATTTAACATAAAAAAAATTTTCGCTAATATTTGGTTGACAAATATTTTGAAGATCATTAATTGATGTGGTATTTGCAGCCGCATTAGCAAAAGAAATTGAAAAATTTGTTTTCACTAAACCATATTCTTCTAAAATATTTTTAATCATTCCAAAAATATTATCGGCGGTATGACGTTCATCAAAAACTATAAATATGATAATTCATTTTTGCATGAACCATTCATTATCAATCCAATGACAAGTAATGCCCATGTATGAATGACTTTGCCAATGATCACTATAAATACAAACACGTCTATTAAAATTCACAAATAATTTTTGCAATTCTTTTTTCTCTTGTTTATATAAATTATAAACATAACATTTTAATGTATTTCTAGGCACACGTTTAGCAGAAGGATTTAATGCTTTTTGCAAAACTATCTTTTTCCCAAAACTAAAAGATAAATGTTCCATACTAATCATTTTTGCTAATTTTAATTTAATTTGTTTATCACTATATTTAAATAATTGAGAAGATGAAGAAGAAGTTGTGTACCCGGTAATTTGAGTTTGTCTCATCTCACCAATTTGTGTAGGATGTTTTTTGTCCAAATATATTCTAAAAGTTCCATAACCACCTCCACGAAAAAATTTATAATTTTGGCCACAATAATTACAAATTACATCCATTGAGCCATCCGGTTTGGTTACTCTCTTGAAATAAATTTTGAAAATATCGGATTGTGATTTGAATTGTTCTTGTTCTTCTTCTTGAGTTGGTGGAGCATTTGGAGTAATTTCATCAATATAACCTTCTTGACTTTCTTGACTTGGATATTCATCCGGAAAACTATCGATCATATTATATAAATCAACAATATTTGGTTGTGATTCACCAAAATATTGTGATCTACGTGAACCGCTTCCACTTGCCATTTAAATAAATTATTTTTAGAGAATAAATAAATTTTTTTGGGGAGAATGAATTAAAAAAAATAGATAGTGAAAACTAAAATTTGGAGATAGTTAATAAATAAAAAAAATTAATAGGGTGATTAGATAAAAAATATTGTAGAGAAAAGATAAATGTACAATAAAGATTGAAAAATATTATATAGAGATTATTTAATTAATAAATGTAGAGAATTTGTTTGATAATTGATTTGAGATTAGAGAATTGTACAGAAAATGAGAGAAAAATTGAATGTAAAAAAAAAAATCTTCCTCCTCCTTCTAATTTATAGACACAATTTTTTTTTGAAATTTCTAAAATAACCCCATAAGTAATTGTTATATGGTTGTTTATAAGGGGTAAAATTATCATTTTATTTTTTTAATATTTAAAAAATATATAAATAAGGGGAGAGGGCACGTGGCCCCTCCCCATTTGGCCCTTTTATTGCAGCAAACAGTCATTTTTTCGACCTTTCATAATTTTTTTTATAATGATGTAACTTGTAAGTGTAACTTAACTTTTTGACATAATTTATTAACTTCACTTGACTTTTTAACTTAACTTGACTGTGTAAGTGTAAGGTACCGTTTGGATCAACATTTTGATGAGCGTTTAGTAAAAAACGCTCATCAATTTGTTTGGATGGGCGGCTCTCAGCTTTTTATTTCCATAAAAAATACAATATCCTAACAGCTCCAATTTGGAGTTGTTGGGAGTTGTAGGAACGTTTCAAAAAATTTTTTCTTCCTCTACCCTTAATTATTTCTCAACACCAACCAATTCATCTATAGCATAACACCATTTTTGCATGTTACTATCAAAAAGTTGTAGTAGTTTAGAAAATAAAATATACCACGAGGAAAAAAAATATGTTGAATTTTATGTCGTAAACCATTTCGGAAACGGAACGTCGAAAATGGTAATTTGATGAATAGTACTATTCACACACTGTCAAAAAATTGTGGTATTTTAGAAAATAAAATATACCATGAGGAAGAGAAAATTACGTGAAATTTTTTGCCGCATGTCGTTTTAGAAATGGATGTCGGAACAATAATTTGATAAATAGTAACTTTTGCATGTCACTATTCATGCAGTGTAAAAAAATTGTGGTATTTTAGAAAATAAAATCTACCACGAGAAAGAGAAAATTACATGGAATTTTTTGCCGCAAGCCGTTTTGGAAACGGATGTCGGAACACTAATTTGATGAATAGTAAAATAGTTACTTTTGTATGAATTTTGCATGTTACTATTCACGTACTGTAAAAAAAATTATGGTA
>CATIWO010038203.1:0-11813 GCA_949673435.1 Macaranga tanarius
GTAACATTAGGAGCCAGATTAACGGAACCTTATATGAGATGTGATGGACAAAAGTTATCCACTTAATGGGAACCAATATTCCAAGAATGGCAATGTGTCCCTGAGGGATACTAATGGCCCATTAAGAACTCCATTATCCACTAGAAATCCATCCAATAAGGGATTTTCGTTTCTTACTTGGAAGTGTAGGATTTGCAAAGTTAGTGGAAGGCCATTATGATTAAATACCAAATCTAATGGTGATTACAATGACTATAACTAATCAATCTTGTTATCTTTTGTATAAATTGATAACATGAGACCTTCAAACCCACTTTTAATCATACTTGACACCAATAGGCTCACGGGCCCTAATTTCATTGACTGGCTTAGGAACCTAAAATTTATTTTAGCTTTCGAAAAGATACTCTATGTGATAGAGCAAAGCCTACCCGGATCCCTTCCTAAAAATGCTTTACAAAAGGAGCACAAAACTCTTGCTAAATGGAAGGATGATGATATGTAAGCACATTGCATAATGTGGGATTCTATGACCACCGAGATCCATCGGCAACATGAAGAGTGAACAAGTACAAGAGGAATCCTACTACACTTACAAGAGTTGTTTGGTGAGTATAGTAGGACCGCTAGGTATGAGATATCTAAACGGCTTTTTCGTGCTAAGATGAGAGAGGGAGAGGATGTTGAAGCCAATGTGAATTCCATAATTAGATCAATGGAGGAGCTAGAGAGTCTAGACTTCATAATGGACTTCCACCTCTAAGTGGATATGATCCTCTAATCCCTTCCTGAATCATTCGGGCAAACCATCGCCAACTTCCATATGAACAAAATTGAGTGCACTCTTACGAAGTTATTGAATATGCTCATGACAGCCCAAAAGGCTACCCAAGGGAGCATAGGGAAGGAGGTTGCACTTATTGCCTCTTCTAATGGGACTAAGAAGAAGGCCAATAAGAAGAAGAAGGGCAAGGCAAGTGTTGTCAAGCCCACGGGAAGGATAGCCAAGAATAAGTGTAAGGCCACTGTGAGGGAAGACAAGGGCAAAGGAAAGTGTTTCCACTGCCAAGGAGAAGGACATTGGAAGAAAAATTTTCCCAAGTACCTTGAGTCCTTTAAAACTAAAGGAAAAGACAAGGATGGAGAAGGTAAGACTTTCTCTAGTTTATTTACTTCTAAACGCTCTAAGAGTTCATCTAATGCACGGGTATTGGATACCGGTGCTAGTTCTTACATTTATTCATCCTCGCAGGTTCTAGTAAATGAGAGAAGGTTGAGGCCAAATGAAGTGACTTTAAAGCTTGGAAATGGAGCAAGTGTTACAACCAAGACTATAGGATCCACTTCTATTAATTTGTTTGATTATCTTTTGTTATTTGATAATGTATTGTATATACCTAATGCCTTTAAGAACATTATCTCTATCTCTAGTTTGACTAGTAGGGGTTATGAATTCCTTTTTGGTAGAGATGTATGTAAATGTTATTTTAGAAATGAATTGATTGGCATGGGTTATGTGATACGTGGTTTATATTATGTTGATAATATGTCTAATAACATTGAGCCTCAATCTAATGTGAATGAAATGTTAATTGAAAATGCCTCTAACTCCAAATATCTATGGCACTTGAGATTATGTCATATTATGCAAGATAAGATCACGAAGTTGGAAAGGATGGGAATCTTGAGCTATCTTAATTTCGCATGTGATCCGACTTGTGAGGCTTGTCTTCAATGCAAGATGACTAGATCACTATTTGTTGGACAAATGGCAAGAGCCAATGATATGTTGGAAATCATACATAGTGATGTATGTGGGCCATTTAAGGAAATGGCTAGAGGTGGATTCTACTACTTCATTACCTTTATAGATGATCTATCAAGGTATGGGCACTTGTATCTTATAAAGAACAAGAATGAATCCTTTGAAAAGTTCAAGAAGTTCAAGGCCCAAATAGAGAACCAAACCAGAAAGAGTATTAAAACTCTTCGATCAGATCGAGGAGGTGAATACTTAAGCACCGAGTTCATTGAATTCCTTAAAAAACATAACATTGTATCATAACTCACGTCACCCGGAACACCACAGTTGAATGGTGTATTTGAGATACATAACTGTACCTTATTGAATATGGTACATTCTATGATGAGCTACAATGATCTTCCTATTTCACTTTGGGGTTTTGCACTCCAAACGGCCTACTACATCCTTAATCGTATTCCATCCAAGTTTGTTTCTACCATACCATATGATATATGGCATGGTAAGGCACCAATTCTTAAACATGCTAAGATTTGGGGGTGTCTAGATTTTATCAAAAAGCTTAAATCGGACAAGTTGGATGCGAAATTGATTAAAGGAAGGTTTATTGGATATCCTAAAGATAGTTTAGGGTATTACTTTTATCTTCCTGCTGAACAAGTTATTGTTATAAGTAGAGATGCTATATTTCTTGAGAAAGAGTTTCTTAAAGAAGGTGGCAAAAGAAGGAAGATAGTGTTAGATAAGAAGTCATCTAAAGAAGCTCAATAAATTGATCAAATGGACATTGATTAACCCAAAGAGCCTATTCCGATTGAGAAAGACATCACACCGACTCCTAAAAGGACTAGTAGGGTATCTCTTCCTCCAGAGAGATATGGTTTTCTCCATGATATGCAAAAGTTGCATATTCATGAAGAAAAAAGTATTTATGTTGATGATCCTACTGTATATAAAGAAGCTTTATGTGATAAAGATTCTTTAAGATGGCTTGAGGCAATGAGAATTAAGATGGATTCCATGTACGCTAACCAAGTTTGGACACTTGTTAATCCACCTAAAGGTATTGTACCTATTGTGTGTAAATGGATCTTAAAGAGAAAGATTGGTGCAGATGGGAAGGTAGCAACCTTCAAAGCTAGGCTTATAGTGAAAGGGTTTCACCAAAGGTAAGGAGTTGACTTTGAGGAGACCTTCTCGCCGGTAGCTATGCTTAAATCCATTCAGATTCTTCTCGCTATTGCTGCACACTGTGATTACAAGGTTTGGCAGATGGATGTCAAAACCACCTTTCTTAATGGTTATGTTGAAAAAGACATTTTCATAGAGCAACCCGAGGGTTTTGAATCCGAGGAAAGCTCAAAAGTGTGCAAGCTTAATAGATCAATCTATGGTCTAAAGCAAGCTTCGAGGAGTTAGAACCATTGTTTCAATAAGGCGATCCGTTCTTATGGTTTCATTAAGAACAAAAATGAGCCATATTTTTACAAGAAGGTTAGTGGGAGCCAACTCACTTTCTTGGTCTTGTATGATGATGAAATACTTCTCATTGGGAATGACATCGGTATGATGACATCTATGAAAGTATAGTTATTTAATACCTTCTTGATGAAAGACTTAGGAGAGGCTACCTATATTCTTAGGATTTGAGTCTATAGAGATAGATCGAAGAGAATGATAGGTTTATCTCAAAGTCTTTACTTAGAAAAAGTGTTAAAGAGGTTCAACATGCTTAATTTTAAGTGAGGATTGTTACCATTTAGGTATGGTATCCACCTTTCCAAGATGATGTCACCCAAAACATCTGAGAAAATGGCGGAGATGGCAAAGGTTCCTTATGCTTTAGCTATGGGAAGCCTAATATATGTTATATTATATACTAGGATGGACATTGCCTATGCTGTTAGTATGACTAGCAGGTTTCAATCCAACACAGGCTTGGAGCATTGAGTGGTAGTTAAGGCTATCCTTAAGTACTTGAGAAGGACTAAGGATTTAGTCTTGACTTGTAGAGGAGGTGACTTACAGCTTGCAGGCTTCACAGATTCTGACTTTCAGTCAGATGTGGATGATAGAAAGTCTATCTCTAGGTTTGTCTTCACCTGTAATGGAGGTGCAATGAGCTAGAAGAGTTCCAAGTAGAGTATCACTGTTGATTCCACTACAGAGGCTGAGTACATAGCTGCATCAGATGCTGCTAAGGAAGCTATTTGGATTCGAAAGTTCATCACCGAACTAGGAGTTGTTCCTTCCATTGAGTTGGTAGTACCTCTCTTCTACGATAACAATGGAGCCATCGCTTTGACAAAAGAGTCGAGGTCTCACCAGAAATCCAAACACATCAAAAGGCGCTATCATATTATTAGGAAACTTATTAAAAAGGATGATGTGCTCATGTAGAAGGTAGCTTCAGCCGACAATGTGGCTGACCCACTCACTAAGGTGCTTACACAACTGCAGTTAGACAACCATCTTAAGAAGATAGGTCTTAGATATTGTAGTGAATAGCACTAGTGCAAGTGGGAGATTGTTAGTGTAGATGTGCCCTAAGGCCATTTCTTGTTTATAGACATTGTATATTTATCCCTATGGTAATATAATAATATTCATTTAAATTAAGTGTTAAGTTTATTTAAGTATTTATCCTTAGTATCATATTAAATGATTTTATTATTAAGAGTTGATAATATGAGTGACAAACTCATTTAATATACATACTATAAATGTTTATAGTCATTGGATTAATATAAGGGTAGTATTAATCCCTAGACTATTACCTCTATCTATTTTCCTTGATCGGTATGTGATATCGATAATGGGAGGTAGTGAGTCTCATACTACTTGATAAAAAATATTAGAATAGATATGTGGATACTCATGTAATGGGTGGATTGAACTGTGATATAAGATTTATAATTGTATGGAAATTCACTTTAGTCAACGATCACAATCTTGGACATAATGGTACATATAGTCCATTGACCTGAGGTGACACGATCATCCACATATGGTTAGTTAGAGTTTGTTACCGCTTATATACTTGTGCTAGCCATGTATGGGTATATAGCGTGTGGTGGCTCTAGTTGGTTATATGTAGGGATGAGTGATCGGTCAAGATGGAATTCATTAGCTGGAGTGAACCCGGATAAGATACTATGCTAACTAAGTCATTCTTAATGGATAAGTACCTGGCCAAGTCAAACTCGACTTACCTGAAAAGAGTTTCGGCACTAGAAAAGATTTTCTTGTAGTAGTCGTATTTTGTCGAGAATTGAACTTAAGATGAGGTCATATGGTTAAGGTAAGTAGAGTTTGACTGAACCATAACTTTAACCGATATCGGGATCTTATAGTGATTGGACAACTAGTGCACGGTAATTATGTTATATGGTTCTTGTGGATCTACATAAAGCATTTATTTCTATTTGGGTAGTCGTGATATCTATATTAGGGGTCACTCATGCCTTATGGGAACTAAATGTGATTAATTGGAATTTTTACATTTAGTATGGAAAGGTGTTTCTATAATATTAAGTGTTAATATTATTTCTCATTGCCATTTAAACTTGAATCTAGTAAATCACACACACAAGGGTTGCACTTGTGAAGATTTATATTTTGATTATTAATTAAAGAGTTTAATTAGTTAATTAAATTAATTGAATTGGATTTGCACGTATACAGGGATTTAGCATATCCCGAAATCTAAATTCAAAGATTGGGACTTAATTGAAATTAAATAAATATTAATTTGGATTTGATTTAATATGTGATATTAAGTTCAAAGACTAGATTAATATTTGCCTCCAAATGTATCTCTAAATGGTCCATGAGATGGACCATTCATATTAAGAAAGATGGACTTAACATGGGGCTTTATTTAAAGAGATTAAATAAGCCCATAAATTGTCTAGTTTGGTATAGAGGGGAATTCTCTAAGTGTAGAGAAGCCCATATGCACATAACCGTAGCCCATATCCATTAAATGTTAATGATATCAAGGCTAAGGTTATCCATATAACCAAACATAACCCACTCACTTGCAAAACAAAGCCATGCATATAGATAGAGTGTGAGAAACTCAATCTATCAAATGCATGTAGCTTGAGTGTGAGACACTCAAACTATAGCAATGCGTATAGCTTGAGTATGAGATACTCAATCTATTATCAAATTTTTTATGTTAATAGTTAGTGGAGAGTGTAGAGACAACACACTCCTAATGCATATTTGAGAGCAAATTTGATATTCTAACAAAAGAGAGAAAAAGGCTAGAGAGTATCTTTTTCATTCTTCTTCTTCAAAGTGTAGAGAATTCAAATATACACAAGAGTTGTGTGCTTTCTACTAAAAGCCATTGGTGTACAAGAGTTGTACAACTTCAAGGCCATCATCCATTGGGGGTTGCTTCCTTGTTCCATACATCCAAGCTTGAAGGGGTTCTTACAAGCACCTTAGGTCAAAGAGGAGAGGCTTATGAATAGAGCTTCACCATCCTTAGAGGTCTTCATTATGGAATCCTTGTGTATCAAGCTAAAGGCTTTACATTTGGAGAGCTTAGAGCTTATAGATCAACATCAACCAAAGCTTGTCAAGCATGCTACCAACTTAGAGTTTTGTAAGTATTACCAAACCCTTAGTTGCTAGGTCTTATGTTGTGAATGCATGATTTGGTTGTTTGTTGATGTATTATATTGTCCTTGATGCATGTTTAGCTATGTATTTGCCATATGATATGATCGATTGGCATAGATGTGTTTCATGTTTAATGTAAATGTTGCATGTAATTAAAACTTTTAAAATTCCGCACTTTTGGTGATTACATGATCACATATTCCTTCAGTAAGGAGGGCAGTTAGATGGTTGGTCATCTTAATGATTGAATTTTATGGCTGAAATAGTTATTAAAAAAGCCTAATATAGTTATTAAAAAGCCCTAGAAGGAGGGTGAATAAGGATTTTGATTGTTTAAAGAGAAATTTAATAAATAAAAAGAAAATTAGAGATTGATAAGGATATTGAAAAATAAAATGGAAGCAAGAATAAAAATAAGAGTAAGAACAAGAACATAAAAGATAATCTATTTATAAAGGTTCAGATTCTCAACCAATCCTACTCCTATACCTATTTTATCCATAAGTTAGAATTTTTAAACTCCCAATCTTATTCACCAAGATTTTTACAAGTGTTTTTAAAGGATCAATACAAAACCTTTACAAGTGTTTTCATAAGGCTCACACTAAACCTCAACAACAATCACCAAGATTTTTACACAAGGCTTAAACTTATCACTAAGTGTTTACAAGACTCATACTTAAATCTTAGTTGATCTTAATCCTTATTATCCCTTTTTTTAATCCAAAGATAGTGTAGATGAAGAGATCATATCAACTAATCACTCTCCAACTTTTATAAGAGTAGCAAACATAAACTCAATAAGAGTTTATTTACAAAGAATGATGTACAAAGAAAATTTAAGAAAAAGAGAAATACAAAGCTTTAATGAGCACAATTAATTCTCTCAATAGTTCATCCTCCTTATTAATTTCTTACCTCTTGGATATTGTATTCAAGAGGTATTTATCGATATAAAGTGAAAACTAGTAGTTAGGAACACACTCATTATTGAAATTTTATCTTTTTTTGTAATCATGGGAGTGCTTAAGGTCATAAGAAGGATGCTCACAATTATAACACTTGAAATACTAGTTGTTGAAGCTTTAATATAGATGTTATAATGTCTCTAAGTCATTCATGAGGATGTTTACGGTCGTGAGGATGATGCTTATGATTGTGAGGAGGACCATGAGGAGTTCTACCTCATCAAATGACTTGAATTTAGTTCTCTTTTGGCTCGTGGTGCTCCTCAAAATCATGACCAAAACCATGAGGAGTCTTGGAACTTTCCAAATGACTTTTTTTTCACTTTAATACATTGCCTACTAATCATAACTTTGATCCTAACTTGAATACATATAAATACACAAATTAGTTGTTTAAAATTGATTATCAAAGTCAAAATAAAGATTAATTAGAGATTTATCATGCAAATGGTCAATAGTTTTTTTATTTTTAATTTACTTATATTGAAAGGAATAAGTTTCGGTGTTTATTTAGATTGCATGGGTGCTTTACTTGAAGTTTGGAGCTAATATGCATGAAGGATCTTAAACACGGGCTTATCTTTACCCATGTCCACCTCTAGTAACACAACTATATATATGAGCATGTTCATACTCGTTTACTCTCTAGAAAACTTTAGAATTCATACACAGTATCTTTCGTGGGCCTGTGCATGCCTATGTTCCCCTTGAGGATAGATTGAAATAAAGATACATGCCCTTACATAAGCATGTGAATAGCCAATAACCAACACAGTTAAGACACAGTCACGTCTCTGCCCCATCTATCTTGGGAAGCGTTATTTTAAGACTAACATATGCGTGTTCAAGGATATATTTACCTATTCAAAATTCTACATGATTATGTAAACTTGGATATGGCAATGTGTATAAAACATTGTATAAAAAAGGAAGAATTTTAATAGAATCTGAGTGGAATTCTATCAAGAGCTTGATAGCTTTTTTTTAAAAAAAAAAAAAAAGGTAAAGGCCAGAGTCTAGGGCTTAAATTAAATGGTAAAATACCAAGAAAGAGACCTTAGAATGTGAAAATTCAAATAAAGGAGATAAATATTAAAACTTGTAATATCTTAGCAAGATCTGTGGGCAGAGTTTTCTTTTTCCTTATATTTGTTCATCCTTGGTAATATTTATTTATTTTTAAACTTCTATTCATCATGTTTTCAAGCAACTAATTTCATTTTTGTTTAGATAGATGGAGTCCTAGTTGGTATTCGTAATGAATTGACTATTTTCAATTATATGGATTAAGAATTTATTCATGTAAAATATTATTTATTGTGTTTAATGCTTAAAGAAAGTTGACCACTTTCTTTGTGATCTGAATTTTTATTTATAATTTAAGAGAATTGTATATCAATTAACTAAGTGAATGATATTGGAAACTGAACAAAGTTATAGAGATATAACTACAAAGTTATTAGTAAATTTCATAGAGTTTAATGCGTTATTAGGAATTAATTAATGTAATAGAGATATTCGTTAATGATTCTAATAATATTTGGTTATACCTTGAAAAAGTATAATTCATTATCTTAGAGAATTTTGCCAATCTATAAATTTATTTAATCCACAGTTTAAATTATTAATTTATTCAAAAAAATTAGTTAATCTCTTGATAATTAATGTCTAATTATTAATTGCAATTTTAATTTAATTTTAGTTTTAATTTAGGTTAGTTTAATAATTTATACTTCAAATTAATTGGTATTTTGGATAGTAATAAGAGAAATAGATAAAGTGATTGTAATAATTTTTGTGTGAACGATATCCTATTTACTTCTATATTACTTGAACAATACGTGTTGTTTTTCTCTTGTGATTTTGTAAGAATTTTTTTAGAAAAAAGATGAAGGTTTCAAAAGATGTTGAAAGCTTAATATCTCATTTCTCAGTCTTGATTGTAAAATTTATTTTGAAAAAATTTTAATTTTGAAGTTTTACAATATATAATTTGAGTATTATCCAACTGTTTGTACTTCTTATAAGATATGATTTCTTCATTATTAATTATTTTATTATATTTGATCGTTCAAAGGAAAAAAATGTTTGAAAGAAAACTAACTTTAAAAAAAACTATAACTTTAAAAGTTATATAAATAGTGTTGCTGCTATTTTGGTGAATCGGGTTTGAATTAGTGCACGAGCGTGCCTAACGAATTTTTCCTCAAAAAAAGACATGACTTCTATGTTAGTATAGGTGGTATGCCCTAGAGGCAATCATGTATTTAGACATTGTATATTATTCCAAATGGCAATAAAATGTTCATTTAAATAAAGTGTTTATTTATTTGAATATTACTCCATTAGCATTATATTAAATAAATGTATTATTAAGAGTTGATAATATGAGTGACACATTTATTTAGTACATATGCTATAAAATTGTTCGTAGTCGATAAATTAATATTTGGTTAATAATAATTTGACTATCACCTCTGTCTATTTTCCTTGATTAGTATGAGATACTAATAGTAGGAGGTAGTGAGTCTCATGCTACTTGATATGAGATATCAGAATAGACATGTGGATGCTCAAGTGTTTAGTGGATCGAACGTGACATTAGATATGTGATTGTGAGGGTATTCACTTACAGTCAACGATCACTATCTAAATCATAATGGTCCATATAGTCCTTTGACCCGAGGCATCACGGTCATCCACATTTAAGTTGTTAGAGTTTTTTACCGCTTACATACCTGTACTAGCCACGTATGGGTATATGGCGTGTGGTGGCTCTAGTCGGTTGAATGTAGGGATGAGTGTTTATCCAAGATGGGATTCATTGCCTGGAGTGAACTGGGTTAAGATCCTACTCCTATCTAAGTTTATTCTTGATGATTGAGTTACTGGCCAGTACAAACATAACATGTTGAAAGAGTTTCAGTACTACAAAGTGTTTCTAGTGTTTGTTATGTTTTATCAAGAATAGAACTTGAGATGAGGTAACTTGATAAAGCTATTAGAGTTTGACTGTACCTTAACTCTAGGCTTTATCGGGATCTTCAATGAAGGGATTTTAGTACACGGTAATTATGACCGAAGGGTTCATGAGAATTAATACATGCTATATATGTATGTGATATATATATATAGATGGATGGCATGCAATGTATGTATGAGATATATATGTTGTGAATGTTGGCATGCTATGTATATAAGAGATATATATATTGTAAAATGGCTAATGTTCAAAGTGAGACCTTAATAATGACCCAAAAATCTTCCAACTAAATTTAGGTCTAGGCTCTCCATTAGAGCAATAACTTACATGGTTCTAGACTTATGTGCATCGGCTATGAATATATAGGGGTGTGTATAAGGGATAAGAGATTCATGCAGTGTTACTATTAAGCATGAGATGTTGTGGGTGTATGGATACACTATGGGCCAATAACTACAAATAGGAGCACCTGAGGTTTGTAGTGTTCAAATCCATACATTACACTGATCCAATGGTATGGACCTAACTAATGCCAAAAGCCAATAATGGCAATTAGGCGTACCTGAGGCCTGTAACATTAGGAGTCGGATTAATGGAACCTCACATGAGATGTGATGGACAATAGTTGTCCACTTAATGAGAACTATTATTCAAATAACAACAATGTGCACCTGAGGGATATTAGTGGCCCATTAAGAACTCTATTAACCACTAGAAATCCATCCAACAAGGGATTTCTATTTCCTACTTAGAAGTGTAGAATTTGACAAGTTAATAGGAGGCCATTATGATTAAAGACTAAATCTAATGGTGATTACAATGAACTATAACTAATCAATCTTGTTACCTTTTGTAGAATTTGATAGCGTGAGACTATCAAACCCACTGTCCATCATACGTGATAAAAATAAGGGCAAGATAAGTGTTGTCAACCCTCAGGTGGAATAGCCAAACATAAGGGCAAGGCAAGTGTTGTTAAGCCTGAGGCCACCATAAGGGAAGAGCAAGGAAAGGGAAAGTGTTTTCACTGCCAAGGTGAAGGACATTGGAAGAGGAATTGTCCTAAGTCCCTTGAGTCTCTCAAGACGAAAGGAAAGGGCAAGGATGGAGAAAGTGAGACTTTCTCTAATTTATTAGCCTCTAAATATTCTAAGAACTCATCTAATGCATAGGTATTGGATATCAGTGCAGGTTCTCACATTTGTGCATCATTGGAGGATCTAGCAAATGAGAGAAGATTGAGGCATAATGAAGTAACCTTAAAGCTTGGAACAGGTTCTCACATTTGTGCATCATTGGAGGATCTAGCAAATGAGAGAAGATTGAGGCATAATGAAGTAACCTTAAAGCTTGGAAATGGACCAAGTGTTGCGGCCAAAGCTATAGGGTCCACTTCAATTGATTTGTATAATTATGTTTTATTATTAGAGGGCATATTATATGTACCTAATGCCTATAAAAATAT
>CATIWO010038214.1:0-12461 GCA_949673435.1 Macaranga tanarius
ACATGCATAATGGATGCACAAATAAGGAGTGATTATGGGCGTTTCCTAAGCCTATTCTAATAGTTAGAATAATTACAAGTGGGCCTAGCCCAAGAAAAGCCTTCATTCCATGAGCCTCTTTGGTCACCATTATCATGGGCCTTACCTCTAAGCCTCCAAGGTTGAATGGGCCTTCAATTGAACTCTTTAATCATCTAGTCACAACTCTTGTGATGTACATTCAATTCTTGGCATACCAAGGCAATTTTTTACATATTAATCTATGCAACTAACACTTAATTATATAACCATAATAATAAACTCAATTATTATTACAAACCAAATATGTAAACTAAGTCCATAATCAATCCTTGCGTGAATTATAAGCATGCATTCAATTAAAATACAACTATTGCATGTTATTTGAAGTAGCAAGTCAAGTATAACATGTGTATAACATTGTCCAATATGCATCTTGTGTGTATTGTGCAAAAAGGGGACACTTTCAAGGAACAACTTGTTGAAACTACCCAGTCTGTCATTAGTCACTGGCGACTACTAGTCACCCCACCTGCATCCAACCACTAGCGACCACCAGTCTCCTGAGACAGAATGTGACATGTTCAATACAAATGACATTAATGGCTACAATACTTGCAACCATTCACATGCTCAATCACAACACTTGCAATTAATATTATACATAATCACAACACTTACAAGTATCAATATTTTAGCATGTAAATTATGTGATAGATGGCTCTGATACCACTTGAAGGAATATGGATCATGCAACAACCAAAAGTGTAAAATTTTTAAAATTTTGATTGCATACAACATTTACATCAAACATAAACCACATCCATGCCCATAGATCATATCACATGACAAATACATAGCTAAACATGCATCAAGGACAATATTTTACATCAACAAATACCAAGTCATGCAGTTATAATATAAGACCTAGCAACTAAAAGTTTGGTAATACTTACAAAACTTAAAGTTAGTAGCACGCTTGACAAGCTTTGGTTGATGTTGATCTACAAGCTCCAAGCTCCCCAAATGTGAAGCCTCTAGCTTGAAACATTCGGATTGCATAAGGAAGACCTCCAAGGTTGGTGAAGCTCTAGCCACAAGCCTCACCTCTTTGACCCAAGGTGCTTACAAGAACCCCTCTAAGTTTGGATGTATGGAACAAAGATGCAACCTCCAATGCATGATGGACTTGAACTTGTACAACTCTTGTACACCAATGGATTTTTACTAGAAAGCACACAACCCTTGTGTATATTTGTATTCTATATACTTGAAGAAGAAGAAGGAAGAAGATACTTTCTAGCCTTTTCTCTTTTTTGTAAGAATATTAAATTTGCTCTCGAATGTGCATTAGCATTAGTTAGGAGATCTTGGTTGTCTCTACACTCTCTATTAACTATAAATAAAAACCAATTTGATAATAGCTTGAGTGTCTCACACTCAAGCCACATATATTGCCATAGCTTGAGTGTCTCATACTCAAGCTATATACATTGACATAGCTTGAGTGTCTCATACTCAAGCTATATGCATTGACATAGCTTGAGTGTCTCACACTCAATATATATACATGGCTTTGTTTTATAAGTGAGTGGATTATGTTTGGTTGTATGGATAATATTTGCCTTGATATCATTAACACTTAATGGATTTGGGCTAAGGTTATAGGCATATGGGCTTCTCTACACTTAGAGAAGTCTCACTCTATGCCAAAGAGAACTTATAGGCTAATTTAAACTCTTTAAATAAAGCCCATGCTAAGTCCATATCAAGTCCATATTTATTAATATATAAGGTCCATCTCATAGCCCATATGTGAATACATTAGGAGACAAATATTAATCTAGTGCTTGAACTTAATATCACATATTAAATTAAGTCCAAATTAATATTTATTTAATTACAATTAAGTCCCAATCTATGAATTTAGATTTTGAGATATGTTAGATCCCCGCATACGTGCAAATCCAATTCAATTAATTTAATTGATTAATTAAACTCTTTAATTAATAATTAAATTAATATTAATCTTCACAAGTGCAACCTTTGTGTGTGTGACTTACTAGGTTCAAGTCTAAATGGTAATGGGAAATAATATTAACACTTAATATTATAGAAACACCTTTCCATACTAAATGTGAAAATCCCAATTGATCACATTTGGTTCCCATAAGTCATAAGTGATCCCCAGCATAGATATCACGACTACCCAATTAGAAATGAATGCTTTATGTAGATCCACAAGAACCATAGAATATAATTACCGTGCACTAAATATCCCTTCATTACAAGATCCCAATATTGGCTGGAGTTACGGTTTAGTCAAACTCTAATTACCTCAATCATATAACCTCATCTTAAGTCCAATTCTCAATAAAATACGACTACTACTGGAAACTCTTTTATAGCACTGAAACTCTTTTCGGGTAAGTCGAGTTTGACCTGGTCAGGTATTTATTCATCAAGAATAACTTAGATAGCATAGGATTTTATGCCGGTTCACTCCAGGTAATGAATTTCATCTTGGCCGATCACTCATCCCTATATATAACCAACTAGAGCCACCACATGCCATATACCCACATATGGCTAGCACAGGTATGTAAGTGGTAATAAACTCTAACCAACTATATGTGGATGATCGTGTCGCCTCAGGTCAATGGACTATATGCACCATTATATCCAAGATTGTGATTGTTGACAAAAGTGAATTTCCATGCAATCATAAATCTTATGTTACAGTTCGATCCACCCATCACATGAGTATCCACATGTCTATTTTAATATCTCATATCAAGTAGTATGAGACTCACTATCTCCCACTATCGATATCATATACCGATCAAGGAAAATAGATAGAGGTAATAGTTTAGGAATTAATACTACCCATATATTAATCAAACGACTATGAACATTTATAATATATATACTAAATGAGTTTATCACTCATATTATCAACTCTTGATAATAAATTCATTTAACATAATAATAAGGGTAAATACTCAAATAAACTTAACACTTAATTTAAATGAATATTATTTTATTTACATAGGGATAAATATACAATGTCTACATACAAGAATGACCCTAGGGCGTATTTACAGTAACATGGTCTTCCTACCCTAATTGGCCTTCTACCTCTTTCGTTACAAAGGGTATAAGATGCTTGCATTGATAGTTCTCCTAGGTATACTTTCATACAATTCCTCACATAATGCCCGATCTCATTGCGTCGTAGCATCTAACCTTACCTTGATTACACCTTTTAGCATGATTTTTCTTGCATATGTTATACCAAGGTAACATGTCTCTCCCTTGAAATCTATTTCTAGTGCCTATATGTCCTGGTGGAATTACTGGTTATCTCACTGATGCCTAACTTCCTTGAGATCTATTTCCACCTCTCGACCTCATATTACTCCTGGAGTATGGAGAGAACCTTGATTTTCTACTCCTATTTCCTCTCCAAGGTTGTCACGATGACTCAATTTATTGATTAGGCCTAATTTGGGTTGAAGCTTCTAATTCCTTATCCAGCTTTTCTTGTTCTATTACTTTTTCAACCCAACCTCTAAATGTCATTCCAGTATACAAATTCTATTTTCCTCTCAAGGATATATGCAATCCTTCATGAAAATTTTCACTTTTTCTTTCCTCTGTAGGATATATATTCTTCACGTACTTGTACATATCCTTGAACTTATCAACGTACTCTCTAACAGTCATCGATCCTTGCACTAAGTCGATAAACACAACTACCTTCTCCTTTTGGTAGTTTTCTGTCAAGTATTCTCTACGAAATTCCTCCTAGAATACTTGCCAAGTCAAAACTTTGCCATAAAAAATTTCAGACTCTAGTTAACCAATCATCAGCTTTATTAAATATTAGGCCACAAACATTGTTTATCTTCTCCTCGTCATTAATTTATAATATCATAAAGGCCTTCTCCACAGTTTTAATCCACTTGTCAGCTTATCCTGGGTCTAACGTACCATAAATGTCATAAGCTCCACATTTCTTCGCATGTTCAATTACATTCATAGGTCTTTTATACTTTTTTTTTATCCTTCTTAGCCATCACAATTGCCATAGTGCGTGCAAATTCTGTAGCATCTACATGCATTACTAGTGACATTGGATTGTTAGCCATATTTTACTGCACCGACGGTAGTGGTCATCTATTACGTGCTCTTCTCGGTACATTAGAGTTCAGCACTGGAGCATTAGGCATCGAACTGTCGTGTTCACTTTTCGCATCGATTCCTCACATATCGTCTCCCTCATTACCAACTCTATTGATAGAGACAATTCTCATGGTTGATTCCTACCCATAGTTTCCTCTCTCTCCACCAAATCCATCTTATCATTCTCAATACCTCTACCTCTACCTCTCGGTCTACCTCTAGGCCTACCATGAACACTTATTCTGCCTCCTCTAGTTCTTGCCATTTTCCTAAATATTCAAAATTAACCCACTTTAGTAATTCATACATTGAATGTCAGATTACTAGCTAACACCCACCTCACATACATATTTCTTAATTTTTAAAAAATTTACTTAACCTAGGTCTCATGCCTTAAGCTCCTAAACCAAACTTTCAAAACTAAACTTTCAAATCTAGACTTTCAAACCTAGGCTCTGATACCAAATATTGTGACACTCCTTCCTACTGACACCTCGTCAAATAGTACCATTACTTTGACTGTTCCGCCCGAAGTACCGACATGGAGAGGCATCACTTCTAAGAGAAAATCTAATAACATTTCACTATACATCATTCTTACATCATTCAACTGTTAGAAATATATGTATAACTAAAATCAGTGATAACATTCATCCAAACATAAATAAGAATGATGGCAAACTCAAACATACTGCTAATATAATATACATAGATAGTGTTCTACAAGAGGGCTGCACTGGGTATGAGTTATAAAAATAAATATATAAATATACACTAAAAAGAATGGATACAACTCAACTACCCTAGACACGTAGGTCTAACTAGACCTGGATAGTACTGCCATAACTATAACAAAAGGGGTAGTTACTCTCCATCACAAGTCCTATCTTAAAATAAAGGAGAAAGCAGTCTGGATGAGAATAAGTCTAGGTCAAGGTGACCTGAACCCCTGTGATAATGACGTGCATCACCGTAACTACCATTAAGTAACTGTTTGTAAAGTCTTGCCTCTTTATATGCATATGATAATCTACCGCTATCAGCTCTAAAGTAACTTTAAAAGATAAAACTGGATCAGCGTCTTACCGTATAAAAAGTGAACCTCTGTCTCTGGCCCGTCCACCTCTTACGTCATCACAGTCCAAAGGATGGCCATACTATTTATAATATAAACAAGGACTAACCTATGCTAAAAAAGAAAATGAAAATAGAGATGTCAGTATTTTTTTTAAAAAATATCCAATGAATGGACAAACTATAACGTTGTCTTAAGAATCAATAGGAATAAACAATAACCAGATCATTTTGAAAATAATCAATTTATTTCCACTTTAATCATAAAATGATCCATACAAATTAAATAGGTCAATAATTAAATCATAAGAATTATTTAAAATATCTCTTAAAAGATTCAAACCCTATTTTCTGGAAATTAAACTTTACTTTTAAAGTATCATTCTCTCAATCAGCATAACATAATACAATTACTAAATATAATTAGGAATAGATTAAGTTGCTATCGATGTGACGGGTACCAATCAGCACATTAAAGGTTCAATTTAGATATGCATACCGATCTGTAAACCACTTGGATTAGCCCCAAAGGCATTCAAAAATCTCGAGCGCTGTCCCAAAGACAGTTATCATAATCATATATCCCAATTCCGTCAAGTTTTCATTGTACCCCAAGTACAAGAATAATAATTACATGTGAGTTGCTATCTCCCGAACACAGTCTTACATCTCACAGAACCCAATCGTACCCCGGGCACGGTCTTACTACAACCTTTCCTTTCTTAATGTACTTATGCTCATAAAAATTATTGCATTTTATAATTATTTATATTTCTGATCAAATTAAAGCTCTGTATCACGGTATATCATATATTTCATAATTCAGGGTTATAAATCGATCAGAATTAACTTAAACATCACTTTAAACCACTGAGGCATTAGCTCAGTGTAGAGGCACCGCTTGATCACCCTTATTTCACTAAGGTGCCGCCATATCACCCTCATGTCACTAAGGTACTACCTGATTGGTTCGATGAGGCATCACCCTAGTGCTTATTGAGGCACCGTCTGAGGGCCTGAATAGGCTGAGGCGTCGCCTTAGCATAATGAGGTGCCACCTTAGTGCAATCAGGTACCGCTTGATCGCATAATAGTAACGTTTAAATTTTTGAAAATTTCAATAGACACAAAATTTCAATCCAAAATTAATCTAAAATCTATCAAAAACGAGTATAGAAATGAAAGAATTGAAGAAAAGAAGTCCACTCACAGAAATATAGATTCCTTCTCTTCCTCTTCTTCTTCCGGCAACGTTTCCTTTCCCTTTTTTTTCTCTTCTTCTTTATCTTTATCTTTATCTGTAACAATGGAAGTTTATGCTATTTTACAATTTGGTCCCTCAACTTAATATTTTTCAATTAAGTCCTTCTTCCAACTTATTTTTCTTATAGTTTAGTCCTAACCTAAAATAACTAAAATTATTTGGGTACGAACATGACAATATATATATATATATATATATATATATATATAGTGTAGTACATGTGATATAAGATATATGATATAGCATATAATTAACTTGGAATTGAAATGGAGTTAATAGTTAACAACATAAATAAAAAAGATAATAGATTGCATAAAATTATAAAAGATATAAATAAGACATGTTAGATGTTAGCAAAAATTCACAATAATAATAATAATAATGTTAGTAGATATTAGTAAAAAGCAAGAAAATAAAAGTAAAATATTAGCATTAGTTAGTAGAAGTTAGTAGGAGTTAGTAAGTTAGCTTGAGAGATTGAAAGCTTGAACAAGCTATATAATATGCAAAGGATGCAAAAATGGTTGATACAATGCATGATACACACAATAAAATAATTGTAAGGTACATGCAAGGTGCAAATAATACATGATGTAATTCGGGATACATGCAAAGTGATGTAAATTCGGGATACATCCAAGTATGTAAGTGATGCAAGCTAGGGTGTATGCAATTACCCCTAATTCATCTAAAAATACTTTAAGCACATAGTAGTGATATGCATTATACACATGATATGCAATTAATCATGTGAATATGCAATTTATAATGCATAAATGCAAGTAACAAAAATAATCAAAGCTAAAGCATTAGGTTAGTACCAATCAAACACACACAAGATAATCAACTTTAAAACTTCAAATCAAAGCTTGAAATCAATAAATTAAAACTACTGATTTATTAAAAACTAGGAACCAAACTTTAAATGAATCAACATGCAAGTGAAAAGTAAGATTTAAAAGTAAAAATGGAAGTTTTAAATAGAAAACCAAAGCTTTGGAGCCAAGTTCAATCATCCAAGGCTTTAGAGGTCATTATTTATTAAAACTATCATTAATCCTTAAGGTTTTAGTGACCCTAAAAGCCATACTTGGAGTTCTTTTGAACAAAAAATTTAAATAATAGAAAAATGCTATGAATAACTAGTTTTACAAGATAAGCAGTCGGCCAAGGCTAAAGCTTTTGGCGGCCAAACATGATGAATGGCCGGCCAAGTGAATGAACAGCCGACCACTGGGCCCCAATTTTGCACTTTTGATTTAAATTTTTGAAAAATCAAGGCTCCCATATAAGACCAGAGACCTTAGTAGATAAATAAAGTGTTTTTGAAAGAGATTAGCCTCAGCTTAGAAACTCACCAAAAGTGAGGGATTGAGATTGAAATTAAAAAAGGAGTTAAAACAAATGGTTTAATTTGATTTCATTTTGATTTGGTTTAGTGTTTATAGTGATTTAGGCTTTGGAATAGGTTGGATGTTAATGAAAAAGAGGGTTTTTGATGGTAGATTAAGAGTGAAAAAGTGTAGAGAATGAGTAGGATGAGAATTAAGGTGTAAAGAAAAAGGTTTATTTTAGGTATATTTTTTCTATTTTTTTACACACTTGCACACACTCTAATTTTTTTCTCCCCACCCCCTAAAAAAAAGAAGCCTCCTTTTGATACCTAAAACCAACTATTTATAAATAAATAAAAAATGTGTAATTTAGGTAATAAAAAGGTATATATAAAGGGTGGTTATGTAATAGTACAAACTAAATAATTCCTAAGCTTGACACTTAGCATGAAATATTCTTTGCTTGGTGATCAATCTTAGAAATTAAGCCATATTTTATTATATCTAAATGGAAGGTCAAAAATTTAACTTTTTATCAAATAGTACCCACTGACGCACTATAATTTTAGAAGACAGTTTCAGACTATAATTTGGTCTCAGAATCTCGATTTTGACCTTGAAAAAAGTCATTTGACCAAAGTTTAAATTTTCATCCTAAAACTTTCTAAGGTTAAACCAAGGCACGAAACACACAAATCAAATTGAAAAACACAATAGAAAAGTCATAAAGAGCCCTTATATAGGGTTTGACTTTATTAATGTTAAAGACACTTTGAATGGAAAACTTTCACTCATTTACCACTTAAAACCTCTTTTCCACCACTTTTAGGTTTTGATAACGGGTTTGTTTAGGTTTAGATAAGGTTAATTGGGGTTTATTTTGTCTAAAAGAGGTGAAATAAGCACTATTTGGTTATCGAGTAAAGGTTTAGGGTTTTGAGAGGTATTGAATTGACTTAAAAGATAATTTCTCATATTAATATCTTACAATGGCAAGATAATTTCATGTTTTCATTATTGATCCCCAGGGTTTTAAAAATGACTTCCAATAACATACTATGTCTTATTTTAAATTTTTTGTTATTATACATCTCTTTTTGCCATGCCTATACTATGCTTTGCCATATTATATACCATGCTTTACCATGTTCAAGCATTTCTTTTTCTTGTATTATATTGCCATGTTCACATACATATATGCCTTACATATCATCTTATGCCTTGTTCATGCATCTTTTATTCTATTATTATGTGCTCATGTATATATATTATATTTGCATTTCCATGTATTAATTGGTTCTTAGTTATACATATTTCGAATAAATATCGTGCCATATAGTGGGACTGGCAATGCTTAGTATTCAAGCGGTATAGAGATACCTCGTGTTATATGAGCCTACTCTTGCTGACATCATACCAAGTGAGGGATCAAGTTTGCCTAGTCCCTAATCAGATAATCTCTTGAGTGATACCAAGTGGCGATTCCTCTTTTCTCCTAGCTAGGTTTTAAGGTTGTAAGCAATTTCTAAGCCATCCTTGGGCTCTTTCAGTACTCCCCTTCTGTCCCTTTATTTTTTCATAATAAAAAAGAAAGGATAATAAATGAAATCGATACCGAGTCGACACGCTAACGTCAACAGTGTGTGAGAGGGAATGAAAGGAGGAGAAGGGGATAAGGAAATATAATTTTGATTGAGAGGACCAAAGTTATTTAACCTTAAAATTTAGCAATGGATTAGTCTATCATTAGTCTATCGCTAATTCATCACTAAATTTTAAGGTTTCTCGCCTATTCCTAATTAGCAACAGATTTATTGTTCATTATTGTCTTTAGTTCGTAGCTAATTAGCAATGGTTAGTTTGTCACTAAATCGTCACTAGTTTTTTTATGGGCAATTCCTACCATATTTTAACAACTAGTACTTAAACCCTAATTCGCGATGGATTCAATATGTATTAAGTGGAAAAAGAAAATTAATGTGGTAGAAAAAAACATATAATATGGATTAAGTGGAATGACATAAAATGTAACACTCGTATTTTAGATACACTGTTCATATATTATATTTTCCTATCATTTAAAGTGGGGTTATGGTTTGGCATCTCAGTGGGGTATGTGTATATTGGTAGAGAGGGACCTATATGTAGTAATAGTTTGGAGTTATTTACCAAAATAGAAAGTTATGGACTATTGGGTAATTATCCAAGTTCATTGAGGGGGTAGAGTAATATTTTGGTGATATTTATGTATATTTAATTAAGAGAGTTAATATTATTTTATTAAGTGATAATCTTGCATTTATGGTAGAAAACACCTTAGGCTATACTTGGTGGTTTTTGATTGGTGCAAGTGTATATGTGTATATATGTTTGTGAGGGTGTGTAGAGAATTGGTTAAGAAGAAGAAGAGAGTAGATTTTGACAGCCTTGGGAGATTGTGATAATTCTCTATACATCTAGCAAGGATTTTGGGGAGCTTTAAAAGATTTAGTAGCTTTTGCAAGCATCAATTTAGTAAGTATTGTATTTATTTTTGGTTAATTGAGTTAGATTTAGTTGTTGTGAAATTTGGGTTCTGTTTTTTATGTGCATCAGTCTTGTTCTTTTGATCATATCTGGAGTTTTAGAGCTTTGATTTGAGCAAGGTTTGATGCTTTAGAAACTTCAAAGAGTCTCCTACAATTTTATGTTTTGAGCTAGAGCTGATTTTGCTGTTAAAGTTGACTGGTAGGGCTTGATATTTTCTTGCTCATGCTATCACCTCTATTTTGCCCGGATTTAGTCAAAAATCTATAATTAATTCCATAGATGTCTGATTTGAGTAATTCTAGTTAGTAGACTCATATGTCTAGCTTCAATATTATTTTTGTGATTTTTGGAAATGTGTGTAAATTATTTGGGTACATTGAACCTTAAACATCAAGTTGCACCTAGTTGCATCTAGTGAGTTTGGTACAAGTATCTTGGTTACTACATGTATTGATGTATAATTATATATAGGCATTGATAAAGATACTGGAGGCACTACTCACTAGGGGAGCTTTGCTTTTGAAGGAGTTGAAGCACTTGTGTGTAAGTGATTATTAATATAATTAGGCTGTTTTCTACTTTAAACAATTCAAAAATTCATTTTTGGGGGTGAATAACAGTAGAACCCTAGATTATTCAGTGAAAGGTATTTAGTATGTAGTTAGTCCCGTTGTGCCGAGGTTAGGCTAAAGGGCAGTAAAGCGTTTGGCCAATTTTCCTAGTTAATCCAAAGTTTTAATGTTCTAATTTTCAAAATGAATTTAGAAAACATTTTCTGTAGAAATCAATCTTTCTCCAACTCCAGTACCTCTGACACGACAGAGTCCAAACGGATAGTTAGTTCTGATGAACTAATTATTGAAGATTTTTCCAAACACATCGATGACTGGAAAATTTCCAGGATTCACAAAAAACAGATTTACGAATCTTCCAAACTCTCTCTCTTTAAAAATGATTTTACAATCAAAACTGAAGAAAGAGACATTCAAATCTCCAAACCTTTTGAAGAGATCCAACTGCTCTCTTCAAAATCAATCCAAAAGCACAAAGAACGCTCATACAGATACATACACATAGGCCTTGTCCAGGTAGGAATAAAACCTCTTACTAGGGAAGGACTAGATACTTCGATCTTAGCAGTCCTGAGGGATGCTAGGTTCGTCGATTTCTCTAATTCTTTGTTAGGAATGGTTGAGTCCAGCCTTAATAAAGGACTAGTGAGTTTTAGCTGCTATCCAAACATAACAGTCTCTTTAAATGATAAAAATATTTTAAAGAGCATTATTTTGCAAATTAAAACTCATAATTACAAAATGCTTTCGGGTTCAGTTCCGATTGCATTAATTTTCAAAATATATTACAAAGCAATGGTTTCTGCTTTTGCAACCAAACATCTCAAGCATTCCCCAAAAGGAGAAACCATCCTTCTACAAACAGATTTGACCAAATCTAATGTTGTCATACCTAGAACCATTCAATGGAAATATGTAACCTTACCTAAAGAATGGATCTTAGAAGGAGCCACCCAACCTCAGTCACCAAAAAGATCTGAGCCAAACATAAACCTGAGAAATGTTACCCAATTCTCGGATGGAAGGGTCAAACTATCTTTTGCAAGAAAATCAACCAGTTCCAGATTTTCTGATGAAGGATCTACCTCTTCAACAATTGACCTTGGAAGAGCCTCACAACTTCCTTCGGTTATCTATGCTCGTGCTCCTTACCCTTTTGACCAACAGGTCCACACGAGTGTTTTGCCAAGGTTCTCAACCTCGGAAATACCTAGCTCCACACTCAGAAATGTTGACTACCAAACAACTTGAAGGATAAGTGTTGTGGGTGGACAATGAAAATGCGGAATTTAAAATTTTTCATTGCATGCAACATTTGCATCAACACATATCATTAACATGCTCATAGATCATATCACATGCACTCTTACATAGCTAAACATGCATAATAGACAACACATAGTTAACATGCCAACCAAAATAGAATATAAAAAGAGTTCTTACCAACTAAGAGATATAGTAACACTTACATACTCCTTAAGTTGG
>CATIWO010038289.1:0-11911 GCA_949673435.1 Macaranga tanarius
ACATATTAAAATAAACCCAGAACCGGTTATATATATATTTGTGTGTTTGTGTGAGTATGTATATTTCAAAAATTTTACAAATAGTTATTATCTTAAAATTTTGTATCATGTATTATAAATTATAATGTTGATAATCAATTATTGATAAGTTAATGTATTATGAAATTGTACCACTATAATCATCTTATATTATATATTTAGATGATATATTAAAAAATTATATTATTATAATCATCTTATATTATAAATTTTTTTATGATGTATAGTTGAACTATTATAATAATGTTACATTATATGTTCAAATTATAATCATATTGTTTTATATGTTTAAAATGTAAATTTATTAAAATATTAATATTAATATAAAACTAAAAAATAAAATTTACAAGGGAAAATAGTACTATTTATTAGATATAATATATTTAATATAATGTAACATTAATATATATAGTTATAATTATTTTGTTAAATATTAATTTTAAATATATAAGCAAAAAAATAAATCTTCATTTGCTCCGAATCTCCGCTCCGACTTGCTCCGATTTTTCGGAGCAATTCAGAATTGAGATTTTAATTTTCAGGTCCGGGTCCGGAAAACTGTTTTTTGAAATCTCCGACATTGGGGTCGGGTCCGGAGAATTTGCGTTCTCCGGACTACTCCAAGACCCGCTCAGCCCTAGTAACCATAGACTACACCTTAATTTGATATAAACCAAGTAAATAATATATTTAATTCTAATTTAATTTAAATTATGTTCTTATTTTAATTAGGTCAATTTTTATTTTACCTAAAATTTTATATATTTTATTAAAATTCAATAAAATTAATTAAATTAATGAAATTAAATTCAATAGTACTGATTTCATTTCTTATACTTAATTATAATCGAAGTTTAAAAACATTATATTTTATAATAATTATTAATCACATAAGAAATACTTATTTTAAAATTAAGTTTATTTTACAAAAAAATATATATATTGATGAAAAAAACACTAGTATTAAAATGAATGTGAAAAGACTAAAAACAGCTAACATATAACCAATGAATATGAGAGACAGAAGTTTTTTTTTTTTTTTTTTTTTTTGAACAATAGAGACAAAAGTTTCTTAAAAAATAGAGACAAAAATGCATAATGAAATAAATTTTGAGCAAAACTATTATAATTATGCTTTTCTGAATTTGACGTACCATCAATATATTATATTAGTGTCGACTAAATTAAAACTAGTAGTAGTTGTAAAAGAAAAATAACATTAATTTTTACCATTTAATGACAATTTTTAATTTGACAATATTATTTACAACTTTTTTTTTTTACAATTCAATCCATTAATAAAAAAAATTCGAAGAAATCTCATTGATATAGCCATTATATCTATAGGTCAGCTAATAAATTCTACATGAAAAAAGTATGTATAAATATCACATTTAACTATAAAACTCACTAGTTATAAAAATGATAAAAGAATAATATCCTACATATCAATTGATTGAAAAAACCTACTTCATTAATTAATTTTGCAACTCATAATCTATCTGTACTTTTTTTATTTTTTTTTACTTCATCTCATTCTATTCATTCTTCACTAACAAAATTTCTAAAAGTTTTGCAGCCCAGTAAGATCAATTATTATCATAAATATTCAAATTAAAAATCCAAAAGTTCCAACTCAAGTATTTTATTTTCATCAGTTCCAAATATTTTATACCATATGTTTTGAAATAATAGGGACAAAAGTACATGATACAAAAGAACCTCAGGGGATTGTATAATTATCCTTCAGAATTTTTGAAATGTTTATTGTTGTTGATTGTTGACCAGACGAATGGACGACCTAATGAACCCTCAGCTCAGTTGGATGAAATTGAATGGATCGGTGCCAGGACAGATTGGTGTGTGCTGATAGCAGCAAAACCTGTATTGCCCTCATCTTATTTAAAGAAGGAATCAACTACCAGGTTCCCTCAGAGGGAGGAAACCAGGAAGGAGTCAAATTTTGATCAGAATGGATATTGATATGGTTGCTGCTCATATAATTCTTGATTCAACTTCAGAAATCTAAAGTTCCACATTGTTTGCTCTCAATATTTTTTGCTCCTTTGCCGTGTTTAGCATCCTTTCCGCCATCATTATCCAGGCCTCGGCTCCGCCCAATACCCAGCTTAGGCAAACCCCGGTTCAGTCCCTCGAGCAAAACACAAGCTTTACACCATTTCTGCACAATAAGCAATGTAGCTAGAACAATGATGCAGAATTACATGTAACAATGGTGGCATGAAATTGATCTCAAATGAAATACATCATTTAGGTACTAGCAGCAGGACAGTTAGAGACAACCACAAAACTCCAACAGTTGTGCTATTACATTATTGATTTCATTGAAATGCAAGTCTCATGTTTATTCACAAAAACTAAAAGCAACACTCACTTGGCTTGAAATGTAACCACAGCGTTCACAATTCCCCTGCTCTGGCATTTTTGTATTTGTGGAGATTCTAAAATTCTCCCCTGATTTGATGATGTCAAGTATAGCCCTTGGTCTGCATTGGTAAGTAAGACATCATTAGTATGTTTCTATTGTCAGGGTGTACTAGGAGAATTCTTCACAACAGTTTTAACACCTATTGTTTTGCGATAAAGGCCAATGTAAATGAACGGGATAGGAATTCCCAAAGTTAGAACCAGCGAAAATATTTTTGCCGCCCAACAAGAGGAGAAGGATGTTGGAAATTTTAGATAAGTTAGGAAAAAGAGATCACCCAACAGCCATTAAAATAAGATCAAGAAATCGGATTAGGTAACAACCTCATTCGCTCCAAATCTTTAATGAACTCACGAGCAAAACCACGATATGCATTTGGAGAATATATACCTGCACCAAAACACTCTGTAAATAGAGATAAAGAAAACAAAATGCGTTGGTACCTCATTCAACGACCAAAAGGAAATATCCAGCATTACAAACCCCTAAGCCAACTTTCTCACTTAAAAAATGAAACAGACAACAAAGAAAAAAAATGAACATTTGACAGATAGGAAGAGTGGAACAATGGGTGGTGAGAAGAGCAACAAACACTAAGGGATATTAAAATAGGGAAGATCAACACATGAAGGATTAACAAAAATGGCGAAAAAGAAGGAAGGAATAATTACATTCGGTGGAGAAGTAGTCCAGCCTCTTGAAATAAGCATACGTGCAGATCTGGTTAAGGTTCTGTAATTACTCCCATCCACTAATGAATAATAAATAATGAAATAAGAAATTTCAATAAGTTGAAATAAGTTATTTTCAATACTTCAGCTCTAGTAAGGATATATAACAATCTCCTTCTCATAGGCGTACTTGAAAGGCTTGCATCTTGGAATTGGTCCATCTTCGCCAGTTGTTATCAAAGTGCATCTACTTAATCTGAAAAGCAAATGGCATCTGCATAACTACCCCAAGGAAAAAGAAAAGAAAAAATAAAGCTGAATGAACAATAAATGAAAAACACATTACCTAGCAATATCACCTCGCAATATATTCAAAAGAACTGTTTCAGCAATATCATCTGCATTATGTCCAGTGGCAACCTTGTCTACTTTCAACAATGCAGCGCCTCGATCAAGAGCCTTTCAAAATAAAAAATAATCTTGACTATGAATTGCATCAGAAAAAATAATCTTGTTACTACAAATTAACTTGTTACAGTTAGGCAAGCAGGGTAGCATTTCTATGTTGAAAAATAGCCAAAATGGAAGGAAAAACAAAACAAAGATGAGATTGCCGCAAAAGAAGGAGAAAGAAAGATGTGATTACTGACATAGCAAAGATTGAATCCTATACCTGACGACGAAAGACACCGCAAAATGTGCAATTATTCTTTAATCCAATCATCTTTACAATCTCATCCATTGTCCACCCATACAAATCCTTGTAGGAAACTATCTTTAAAGGCAATCCATACTGAGAAGACATGTGAAAACAGAAATCACTAAAGTTTGTCTTTTTTATTAAAAAAGAAAGCTATGGTTAATTTTGCCCTCAATCAACTGATAGCTCGCAAAATTTTGAGTACTGAAGAGTGTGTTTGGAAAGTCTAAAAGTGTAGCAATTCAATTGAATTCTTTTCAGTCAATTCTGCAGTTTGGATAGTGACATAACTTGCTAAAATTCAGTTCATTTAACTTGAAAAAAAAAAAAAAAAAAAAAAACAAGCCAGTTTGAAAAGAAATGAAATCAAATTAAGTTTTGCAATAATTTAGATCAGTTGAATTTTTGCATATGATTTAATCCCAAACAAGACCAAATGGCTCATACTTACCTGAATTTCATTTCTTTTAACAGTTTCAAGGGAGTCATCCCTATAGCCAGTGATGCCTTCATCAACTGATAATAGGAAGAGATCCAAGCCGTAATTATGCCGTCGATTTAATTCTGACAAAACGTAAGCAAGAACTGTAGAATCTGTAAGAAAAACAAAAGGAGCAGAGCAGGAAAATCATGAGATACACAGTCTAACATAATTAGTGTAAGCATATAGCTACGATAAGCAAAACAAATAACACAAAAAAGTGCCAAACAACATAAGAGAAAATAAATCACCTTTTCCACCAGAAGCCCCAATGGCGACACGCTCACCAGGCTTAAATAACTGGTTATCTACAATTACTTGATGTATCTCTTTCTCAAATACCTCATAAAAACACTCTCTGCATATCTACTTTCCAACAAGTAACAATTTTTAAGCATAATTATGACAATTAAAAATTAAAACAAAAAAATCAAATCAAATATAAGAAAGTTACCTGCTCTAGAGTTTTAGGTCTTTTAAGAGCAGCTCTTCTTTGACTACAGAGGCTACAAAGGCGAGCCATGTTCTTCTTGGCCTTTGGTTCAGATTCATCCATTCAAAGTTTTGAATTAATGAAGAAGCAAATTGAATTACTGAAGATATGATGAACCGTTTTCTTGTCTTACAAGTGTTTGATATTTGTAACTTCTGTTTTTGTAGCTATCAAGTTAAACAGCCACTAACCTGGATGCCCCTGAGTTTTAAGGGTTTCAGAATGTGGTTTTTTATAGTCTAGATCAAAATTCCACTAATGGCTGTGCAGGAGTAACAAACCAATCTGAGGCAGAAGTAATTGGTACCCATCAAATACTTCAACTTTTTAATGACCAATGCTGAAGGGAAACAAGCAAACACCTTCATGGTTAGTGAATCAATTTGAATCCAAAACTGAAGTAATACATTCAAATGCTTGTATTTAGGGAACATCTTAATTGTAGATCACATTACCAAGTTCACTAATTTAGAGTTGTACCATTTGGAACACCTGATTCATGAAAAATCTATAACTAATACAACTGAAGTAGCAATTTGGCAAATGTTAATATCAGAGTTAATATAAAAACAGTGCTATCAACACCTAAAATACAATTATAATCACACTATCATACAAAAAACAAGAAGTAATCTTTGTGACTTCTTTACCAGCCAGCCTAGCAAAAAATTGAAAAGGTAAAAGCTTGTTCTTACGTAGGAAACAACCCAGTGGTAAAGCCATTTTTTCATAATCAATGCGTTCAATTCTTGAAAGAAGAGAAACCCACCAATGATTTCACATCCCCAAAACTAGTCCAAACCTAATATCCTACCCAAAATATTTATAAATTCTTAAAATAGTAAATCACAGTCTTCAATCTTCAAGAAATCTTGGTTTAAAATTTAAACCAGTTATACAAAACACAATTTCACTTAGCAAGAACCAGCCCTTGAATTGTATGTATATCACCAATTCATTAAAAAAAAAAAAAACTGATAGCATAAGTAATTTCAAGCAATACCCATAACTATTTCATGCATATTAAAACGACCCAATAACAAAAAAGCTGAAAACTTTTCATCAACAAGATTAAAAAAGAAACAAGAATTAATTAATTAAACTAACCCAATAAAAAAAATAAAAATAAAAAAAAAAGAAGAAAGAAAATGAACTCACTTCAGTTAGATTTGAACTGTGGAGTGAAGCAAAGCAATACCCATAACGAATTGCTACTTAAGCCAACTATTTGCTCTGTGCCCTGAAAATTTTGTTACTAATGGCTCTTTCTGGTTCTGGGTGTAATACTCTAACCGAAGCGTTTTGAGCTTTATTTATTTGCATGGATTAATTTATATTAAATAGAAACTTAAATTATCTATAATATTTATATTAACAAAATTTGTAGTTATGAAAATTTTGAGCACTAAAGTTTATAGAAAACTAGTCGTTGATCGGAATATTTATAAAATAATATATTTAGATGTTGCATGAATAATAATTGTGCTGGATAAATAATTATAAATTAATCTTTGGGTCACCACGACGTAATAAATATTAGTAATTTTATAGTGATTGATAATAAATAGAGTTTTAGGTTAAAATGAGTTTATTTTAAGTAAGTAATAAACTAAATAATTTTTATATATTTTTTAAAAAAATATTGTGAATTTTTAGAATTCAACACATAAGCTTATAAAGCTGAATAGTAAATAATTTTAAGGCTGCGAATTTAATATATATATAGATTTACACCTAATTACTTATTAAATAGAAATTTAAATTATCTATAATATTTATATTAACAAAATTTGTAGTTATGAAAATTTTGAGCACTAAAATTTATAGAAAAATTACACCTAATTACTTTAAAAATTATGAAATGTTCACTTTTTAACAATTTTTACTCGTTTTTCCAAGTTTTTAAAATTTAGCATCATATTACAAATTTTTTTTAATCAAAATTAGCTTCCGGTAAACTTATGTTGTTGTTTTTTATAAGGTGATACTGATATCAAAGCAAGTTTTTATTCAAATAAAATAAGAGCATCTCCTATTTTTGGATCACAAAACTTTATCTAGTAACTGAAATTCAAATAAAATTGTACAAGTTAAAACCCAATCAATATAAATTTGATTAGAAATTTTATACTAAAGATTTAATAACAATATATTTTTTCCTATACCTGAGATGCCTTTAAACGACTTAATAGAATTGTCGCTAATGATGGTGTTAAAAAAAACTGAGATGTTTAGGTTTTAGGCAAACCACCATTTTGGGAAGGTTGATGAATCATTTTTTTTTTTTTTGCTGATTTAATATCTTATCTGAATAAAAACTTACTCCAATGTCATCACATCAAAAACAACTGCACAATTTTACTAGAAACTATTTTTGATAAAAAAAAAATATCATATGATATTGAATTTTGAAAACTTGGAAAAATGAGTTGAAATTGTTAAAAGCTGAAAAGTTCAGGATATTTTAAGTAATTAGACTGAAAAATTATTATTAATTTAGTGTTAAATTTGAGTCATTCTACAATGCAAACGGTTGTATCTATACTACTGAAATTAAAACCGTTAGATTAAAATTTAATTAAATATAACTATTGATATATTTTACAGGTAATATATATCGAGATAATCAATGGTTGTAATTAAATAAAAATTAATTTAACGGTTGTAATTTTATTTGTATAGATACAAACGTTTGCACCATAGCAAAACTTGTTAAATTTTTTATTGTATTTTTTAGTTTTTTTTGTCAATCATTTTTAACTAGAGATGGAGAGTTAAGGATCAAACCCTTTAGTATATATATTCATTTCTTAAATATACATAGAGAACCATAAGAATATTGTAGACATATAAATAATGCATAAACAACACAAAAGAAAATTCGTATTAATGGAATTAAATATTTTATATTTGTAATCTTGATCTTATAAGAAAACAAAATCAACTAAAAAAACGTAATGGTTAATAATGTAAAGTACAGAATTTTAATTTTCTTTTGTTAATTTATTGTAATTAAAAATTTTTAAAAGAATTTTTAATTTAATGTAATTTATTTAAAAATTGTAACAAGATTCAAAATGATGTATATTGTTTAGGAATAATTACAATTTCAATTTCTGTGATTTTGCCCTATAATTTTTTTCAATATTTAAATACCATGTAATTCATATTTTTTTATACTTTAATACCCTTTTAACTAATATTATCATTATTTTGTGAAAAATATTGATATAATATTAAATTTCAATGATAAATTTATTCTATATGCGACTTATGATCAATTTAATCAATTGGTTATTTTTAAAAATATTATAAATTTATTTTAAAATTTATTTTTTATTTATAACAAAATTAAAAATATATCTAAACTTAATTTGTTATAAGTTTATTGTAATTAGTTAAATAATATATCACTCATTATATGATTTAAAAATTCATATTATTTTTACATTAAAGCATATATTTTAAATAATATTTGTTAGAACAATATTAAAGTGTAAAAAAAATAAAAATAAAATATTTAAAATATCAAAAAAATTACAAGCCTAATTTTATCAAAATAGAAACTACAAATATTAAAATTGTACTTATTCCTATTATTTATTTTATAGGAAAAAACAGTAAAAACAAGGCATATTTGGAATTACGATGGTAATTTATGGGTACAAAAGTTTACTTTAAATAACAGGGTTAATTATAGATTATAAATTCATTTATTTTATCATAAAATTTTATATTGAAATTTTTAATTTTATGTACTCTAATTAAACTCGGTTAGAGGTCAAGTTTCAAAAATAAATTTGTTAAGATTTTATTTTTATATATCTTTAAATAAACTTAAATGTTTATTTCATTTTTATTTTTTCATTTATAATTTTATGATAATATATTTTTTATTTATGTAAATTTATATAAATTTATAAATTTTTATATATATGTATGTACTTTTACAATTAGTTATTATTATATTAAATATTAAAATATTTATTATAAATTTATAAAAATTGAGAAGCACAAAACTTAAATCAAACCATGACTTATATGAGTTATAGGATTATTCCTCACGCTAATAAAGTTGCATAAATTCTAGCCGACCTTTATTTAATGTATGATATATATATATATATATATATATATATATATATATATATATATATATATATATATATATATATATATTAAATTCTGAGCTTTAAAATTATTAAGCTCAAATCTTGCCACGTGTGTGATACCCCTTCCCACCGGCACCCACATCGGACAAATTTATAACTCGGACTGTCCAGCACGGAGTAACAGCGTGGAAATATACCACTTCTATAAAAGTGACCGACAAACTATCAAGATGGACTGGTTTAATAAACTAGGTTAATAACTTATATATCGCTCGAATCATAACTTATTAATATATATTATGGGTTATTTGCTTAATAACAATATAAAATATTATCTGGTTAATATTGTCCATACAACAAGAATAGATAACAAGATTATACATATACAATCTCAACCACAAACACTGATACTGAAAAACATAATATACATATATATACAAGGTTATTATTCAGCGGTGAGGGAAGAAAGGGTTAGGGAAAAGGGCCACTCGATATATAAATATAGTACACCAAAAAGATCAAAATGCCCTATCATCAACCCTAAGGATGGTAGTCCATCTACCCTAGGATGTGCTACCCACATATATACCCAAAAGTAGGAGCAACTATACTACACACACACAACCCTCAGCCAGCAAAAAGTGGTATGACATCAGCAGAGTCTAGAAACGGCTAGATCCAAGTCAAGGAGACTCGGACCCCGGACTGGAACTTGTAGGTAACATAAATAACCATGAGGCAGCCGTCATTGAAGTCGTTTCTCACTGTGTTAGTATGGTAGTCAATAGCAATTGGGTCTACAGACACCCTAAAAGACAGGTCCGCATCAGGATCATGTCTGATATAGTAGCAGATCTCCGTATCGTGCTCGTTCACATCTAAAGTCTAGGCCACCCACATGATCGTCATAGATAATATACAATATATACAGAAACGTACAGGTAGCTAAGTTGAAATGAAAACAAATTTTGCAAATGGAGTGGTGAGCATTTTCGTAAAAAATACCCAGTGAGCAGACTAAATAGACACTCCCGATAAATAATTAAATAAGTAATTAAAATAATAATAATTAAAGAAAATTAATTTTTAAATCATATACATTTCAGACATGTATATCGTATCACAATCAAATCATTTTAAAGACATATAATCAGATCACAAAATAATTCATTTGAACAATATATTTATATTCAATATATATTAGGTTGCTATCAATGTGGTGGGTACTAATCAACACATTGAAAGTTCAAATCAGGTATGCATACAGACATAAATAAACCACTTGGATCAACCTCAAAGGCTTTTATAATCTCGAGCGCTGTCCCAAAGACAGTAATTGTAAATCTCTTAACTCTGTATCCCAGATACAAAAATTAGCAATTTTACATGAGCAGCTGTGTCCCGGATACAGTCTTACGTCTCACTGAACTCTGCCGTACATTGGGTACGGTCTTACTGCAACCCTTTTCTTTAAGTATACATATACTCATTTAATAATCACATTTCAATATATATATATATATATATATATACTCATTTTACGTGAGCAGCTGTGTCCCAGATACAGTATTACGTCTCACTGAACCCTGCCGTACCCCGGGTACAGTCTTACTGCAACCTTTTTCTTTTAGTGTACATATACTCATTTAATTATCACATTTCAATATATATATATATATATATATATATATATATATTTGTTTATTTATTATTATTATTATTATTATTATTAACATAAAGTATTTTAGTATTAGATCACATTTTAATACTCTCGTGTTCATTTAGAAGCCCAGCCACAACATTTTCCAATAAGCATTTCTAACTTTTTCCTTTCTTATGCATTAAATATATATATATACGTATTGTATATAAGATTAAGTCCTCACATTAAATTTTTTTTTTTTTATAGACTCCACTTAAATAGGAAATATATATAAAATAAAAAATAAAAATAATATATATATATAAACATTTTCATTCTCACTATGCTTCTAATGTTACTTAAAAAAAATTCGTTTCCTTGTAAGCTTCCTTTTAAATTAATTATTTATAGCTTTTAACTTGTAGTGTTTTAGATTTGCTTATTTCTACCAAAATTTCATTAATTAAATGAACCAACAATTTTGTGCTTCTCAAGAAAAGACTACAACATGGGAAACGAGTTTTAAATAAAGAAATTGAAAAGAAAGCAACACTGAATACCATAAATTCAACAATGAGCATGAAATACTTTCCACTTTAATCAAAGAGTGGTGTATTTGGAAAGAACTACATCAGCTTGAGAAGAATGATAAAAGTATATTCACCGATGAATTCAAGTTATCATTAAAAAAAAATTGAATCTAAAGAATTTTCAGATTTAAGTTGAAAATGAAAGAGAGAAAAGAGTTCACTCACCTGTTTTATGCGTTCCTCTGCAGTTTTTTTTTTTTTTTTTTTGTTTCGCTTTTGATATAAAAGAAAAAAAAAAACAATACAATTCTCTCTGCTCACTCTATTCTAATGCAGAGTCAAAATATTTGCATGAGTCACTTTCTTGCCCGTTTCTTGGCTAACGCGTGCCCCTGCCCCCCCTTTTTTATAGGCGGTTTAGGCTTCTTTTTTAATATATATTTAATCCTTCAACTTTAATTTTTTTTTCAATTAGGTCCTTGATTCAAACTTATTTTCTATATAATTTAGTCATACTAAAATATATTATTAAATATTCAGACACGGATACGACAACGTGTCTCTCCTTTTTATTCAGTATTCAGCTCTAAAAGTTTATGTGTTGAATTCTAAAAATTTCCAATATTTTCTTATAAAATATATAAAAATTATTTAGTTAATTACTTATTTAAAATAAATTCCTATTTAATTAATTACTTATTTAAATTAAACTCCTTTTTCGTCTACTGCCTACTTTTATTACCCTTCCATCTGGTAGCTTACTGATAGAACACTTGTGAGTACATTGTTATGTA